>JAJMSM010000091.1:0-53215 GCA_030578475.1 Hyphopichia wangnamkhiaoensis
TAGTTTTTTTTTTTTTTTTTTCATTTCTGATTAATCTATATCCTGCTGACAAACATCAATCATCCAATTCTATTTCGTTAGGAACGCCTAGTTGATCATCCTGACAAGTATATAATTGACTCGAGCCGTTCTGTTATTCGTTGCTCGTACCTGACCGAGTTTTTCTTCTTCTTCTAATAATAGAGAGCCGGTTTTGCCATTTTGATCAATTAGTTCAATTGGAGGAAGTCCTTGCCACACAACCTTGTGATCAATACATCATAACACACCATTCATAGTCAACATGGGTCTTAACAATCCAATTCCAAGAAGCTTGAAGAGTGAATCTAAGTATGTATCCGATTGATCTCGCAAACCGTGGGGAACAAACGAACGAGGAAACGAGGAAGGCCCCCAAAAAAAAAAAGCAAATTGATCTTATGAATTATTTACTAACGAGTGTCACTATAGGAAAGCTGCTAAAGTTCTTTCATCTTTCATTAAACCCAATCAAGTGGCTGGTCCCGATCAAATCATCCCTCCCAATATATTGAAAAATGCCAAGGGGCTTGCCGTCATCACCGTCTTAAAGGCTGGTTTCCTTTTTTCAGGTAGAGCTGGTTCTGGGGTTATAGTGGCCAGATTACCAGATGGATCCTGGTCTCCACCTTCTGCCATTGTCACCGCTGGTGCTGGTGTGGGGGGTCAAATTGGGGCCGAAATCACCGATTTTGTATTTATTTTAAATTCCAAGTCCGCCGTTGATTCTTTCGCTCAATTGGGATCGGTCACTTTAGGTACCAATGTTTCGATTGCAGCCGGTCCTTTGGGTAGAAATGCAGAAGCTGCCGGTACTGCGTCTTTGAAGAGTGCATCTGCCGTGTTTGCTTATTCCAAGACCAAAGGGTTATTTGCGGGTGTTTCTTTAGAAGGTTCTGCCATTGTGGAAAGAAGAGAGGCTAATCGTAAATTCTACGGTCCTAATTGTAAAGCAAGAACCATTTTGGCTGGTAGAGTTGAGACCCCACCTGCTTGTGATGCATTGATGAGAGTATTGGAAAGTAGAGTTTTCAATAATAAATTACCTTTCGATGATGATGAATTTTATAATGATGATTACTATGATGATATTCCATCTCCATCCGAATTCTCAGACACTACCTCCGAACTTTCTTCCAGAAGAAGCAGAAGAAGAGGCGCCAGTGGTGGGGGTGCTGGAGTTCATTCCATGGGCAGTAGAAGATACTCTGATGAATATGGTTATTCCGATGATGATTACTCAGATGATGATAATTATAACGATGGGGATTATAGTAGATACAGAAGAAAACATGGAAATAGTGCTAGTACCAGAAACACCACCGCCACCAATTCTCGTAAATCGGCTTGGGAAGATGATATTTATGATAACTCAACCCCAAGTTCAAGAAGACGTACCAATAGTGATGTGGATAACTTAAGTTCCAGATTCAGCAATACTAGGATCGGATCTAATGGCGCGGGTAGTCCGTCAAGACCTACCGCATCTAAACCTTCATTTGGTGCTGGCGCAGGAGGTGCTTCTGGTAAATCCAATCAAGCCATTGCATTATATACTTTCAAAGGTGAACAAAATGGTGATTTACCATTCAATAAAGGAGATGTGATTGATATTTTGAAGAAGACCGAGACCACCGATGATTGGTGGACCGGTAGAAATAATGGGGCTACAGGTATATTCCCAGCAAATTATGTGCAATTGATATAATCTAATCTTTCCCACAACGCTCCACCTCCCTTATTCCACGCCTAATCTTTTTTCTTCTTCACGTATTTCCTTATGTTCGATTGAGATAATTCAAGGGATGTACACTCAATCATGTTACTAAAACTGTCTCCATTATGTATCTATTTGTTACTAATTTTATTTTTGATCCTGTCACTTCTTTACTTTGATTGAGTTATTATGTTTGATCTTTTCTTTCCTTCTCTTTCGTGCTTGGTTTTCCACTTCTTACCTTTTTTTTTTTCTTTATTTTACCTGTATATCACTCGATAAAAATACCAAAGGGGATTTTCCGGTCTCCTCTTTGTTTTCTTACACTTGTTTCCCACTTTTTCTTCTTCTTCTAATGATAGTCACTTCTATAATAAAAGTCCATTCAACATGACAAACGGGCAATCTGAATTTGATGTATATAATTTGATTTCTATGTACTCTATACTTCCAGCCTGGAAAATATTTGTATATATGAAAAGATTTATGAACATGGAGATGTCTTTAATTTTACAGAGTTGAAACACTTATAATTATGTAGGCAACGAAGAATTGAATAATGATAGAATGTCGTGAATGCAAATGGAGGTAATAATAATAATAGAGCCAGAATTCAATCCAATTGGAAAACCTCATTAACGAAGTGGCTAATTATGGTCTTGCCTTCTTCAAAATGGACGTCGGGATGTCTTACTATGGCGGCGGCATGAGTGGCCTTAGTGTTTCTGATTAACACGGGGTATTTGTTCCAATTAAGAGTGTTTAGTTTTTCCACGATATACTGTTGTTGAGCAGTCAAGTCTAACGTGAATTCCTCTTGACTATTTTGGGACTCGACTGATTGATTGTCAGATGAACTTAAATCGATGGGATGAGAAACTTCATGATCATCTTTATTGGTGATACTATAATGATAATCAGTATAAGTTTCACTATTCATGGCATCAAACACCGATTCCACGAAGGTATCGGTATGATCTCTGACGGTGTCATTAATCCCTCTACCCAAAGCTTCGAAATAAGTATCGGTGTGACGATTAGGAGAGCCTACTTCCAAATCACAAGGGGAAGAATCATCGCCAGACTTAGACTTATCGGAGGATACGTCAACGGCTGATTCCAAATTGGGTTCTTCTGGAATATGAATACCATCATTAGCCAAGGCATTGGAATCTTCGTGGATGATTTCGTATAAACACATTAAACTATTGGAACTATCTTTGAAGAAAGCGTTGACTCTTCTGTTTAATTTGATTCTTTGGAATATAGACGAACCAATAAAGCAAACGGTCCATACCGGAGTGAATAATACCAAATTCCCCAAGACTTTTAACCAATTTAATTTACGAGCGACAAAATTGGTTAATTTTGAGCGTTTATCGAAGCTCAATTCTTCTTCTTTAACACTGGGACCATTCAGATGGCCAATTTTTTGGAACGTAATTGGTTTGGTGAAATCAATCACGGTGGGTTCATAATGAGGCACATAATCCAATTTATAGGCAGTATGATCTTCATTAACCATGGAATGGAAAGGATCTTTATTATCAATGGCTGAGGTGAACCAACAGGTTCTTTTATCATTGATGATATTAGAATAGACTGTTTTATACTTGAAGCCCGCTAATGCTTTGAAAAAAACCGAGTTTGGTTCTGCCATCCAAACAAGAAGGGGCAAGTTATTAGTATTGGAATTTGATAAATGATGAGAAATAGCCACATGTTTAGAATCTTTCAAAAAAAGTTGTTCCCCTGAATGGGCCAAAAAATAGGGAACAATTCGATTAAATAATGTAACTGAAAGAGTTTTCCCTGGGGTTAATACCCCAACATGGGGGGAGCAAAAAGTGACAAAATTTATGGGTTGAATCAGATCAAAATATTTCTGATAGTATAAGATTCCCAAAGCATACCGAGCAATCAATCCACCTAATGAATACCCAATAATGGAAAATTTGGTAACACAATCCTTCGAGTCGTGTGATTGTCTTGTGGAATCCAACTGTCCAGATAAACGTGCCGTTTCCATTAAGATCTCGTCGGAGATTCTCTTCCCATTCACGTCGATCCCATCGTAAGTCAAGAATCCAGAATGTGAGCCTGTTTTGTATATGACAACCTGTTGGTCAGAATCAGACGAGTCATTGATCTGACGCTCGAGTTGTGATTCGATGTAGGATAAGTGGGACGAGTTACCCCAAAGACCGTGGACTAAAACAACAAGGTGGTATTGGACCATGAATGTACTATTGTAGAGAGAAGAAGAAGAAGTAATCAGGATAAGAAGAAGAGTATGGCTTGTTCGTGTTCTTTCAATGACTCGATTTTTTTAGGGCCTATTTTTTATCCCTTTTTTTCTTTCTTTTTTATTTTTCTTTGATTTCTTTGTATTATTTAATCAAGATAACTAAATCAGTTCTGTTATCTCTTTATTTTTTTGGAACAGATTAACCGTTTAGGATTAATTTTAATGCGAAAAAAAAGTCAGACAAAAAACAATAGGATAGCGTGACATAAAAAAAAAGAAAGTGACAGGAAAAAGACAGGGAAAAAGGGGGGAGCTGAAAAGATCAGATACCTTGATGGGAAAAGTCGGAAGAAAAACACGTCTACAAGGAGCCGAGCTGATTGTAGTCCTGGAAGAAAATGTGTTAGCTAAGAACCAGGGCCAGTCACTTTTGATGAGTGACAGAGAAAGTGGGTGCAGACGAAACCAGAGACTGATGTAAACCTCAGTTATACTTACAGCTATAAGTCGAAGAAGAAGAAGGTAGAGAGAAAAAGGAGAAGAAGGAGAAGAAGGAGAAGAAGGAGAGGAAGGAGAGGAAGGAGAGGAAGGAGAGGAAGGAGAAGAAGGAGAAGAAGGAGAAGAAGGAGAAGAGAAGGGGCATGCTGCTCTTTAAATATCAGGCCAGATGTGTTACTAGCCGCCTGCCGTATCTCCAAGGCTCACACACTTGTTTACACAATGAAGAAATGCATTTCCCAGATCAGTAGGCGATTGGTAGATTTCTAATCTTCACAATCAGCCTCAATCAGCTTGCCAATTTGGGAAGAGTGAGACAACCTTATTGGGGCTTTTACATGTTGGACTCAGGAATCTTTGCAGGTTGCGAAGCCAGCGATTTTTGCAGAACAATAACCAATCTGGTGGATGATAGGAAATAGCCAGAAGTGCTTTGTGGATGGTGCTTTGGTGAAAAAATGGTCAGAAGTGGTTGGTGGCTAGGTAGCCACCAACCGTATGTTCTTATTATACACTATATACAAAAGTATTTACAAAAGTATTTACAAAAGTATTTACAAGGTAAAACATTTTTCAATGAGCAAAGCGGCAGCAACACTCACGTTCAAAGAATCCACGATCCCATCGACATCAGATCTGGCAACTTGACGACTCTTATCCAAACCGACTAAGAAATGGGATCGTAATTTTAAATTGGCACGTACTCCTGCACCTTCACTACCCAATACTAAAAGTAGTGGGGAATTGGTCAATAAATTGGCCATTTCTCGTGCATCAATGTACTTATTGGTTAATTGAGCTCGATGCTTTGATTTCAAATCTTTCACCTGATCCTCATTGGGTTTGGCATCGGCACTTATAATCCCCCAACCCTCATTTTTAACTCGGTCGAAAAAGTTCAAGGGACTATCAGCAAGATAAATCGGCATTAATTCTAATGCTCCTCCACTTGCCTTATTGGCAACTGGACCTAAACGAGCCGTTTCATGCTCGGGGATTATGATAAAATCAACACCTAAATAATACGCCAGTCTAATTATGGCCCCGGCATTTTGTGGGTCTGTGATTCCATCCAAATATAACCCAAGTGGGTATTGCTTACCAGATCCATCTCGATTAACTCGGGCCACCGTTTCTGCCACTTGGACTTTGGTATTATATAAATCATTCACAATCGATAGATGATATCGGCCCTGACTAGCATCTTCTTCACTGATTGCTGGTAATGAATCCACAATGGCAGGTTGATGTTTCTTGGTTTCTAATATAACCCCATTGTGTACTCCACGATCACTCAATCTATCCAAAACAGATTTGGAACTCTCATAGACAATCTTGAGCCCGTATGAGCGGCACAATTTCTTGATTTGTAGGTGTTTGGCATCATTACTGTTCTTAAATGATTCTGAGGCAATTAATCGACTGAAACCATCTCGTTTATTGGCTATCAACGTACTAAGTACAGGATGGGTCCCATACACAAACTCACTCAACGGATTTTGTAATGGTCTCTTGGTAAATTTGTTTTTACTTCGGGGATAATCTTCAGTGTATTTATCGGTTTCTTGTTTATTACGAAGTTCACGCATGCGTCTTTGACGTTCCACTTTTTCACGAAGTTGGGCTCGTTTCTCCTCAGAGAGTTGCCCATATTTTCTCATGAAAAATTCATCCTTCAGAACTCCCGTGGTTTCCCAGGGTTTGGATTTAGGTGCTCTAACCGGGAAATTCTTGTCAAATGTTCGTGATGAACGATCAGTTTGATCATTATCAAGTTTAACGTGCGATTTGGCCTGGAAAGCTGATCTGGCCAACGACGAGCTGAGTCGCCTGATGGGGACCACGCTTGTTATGTTTCTGTTCATCATCTCTATATGACCTGATGAAACCTGGAGTAGTGATTCTGTTGCTTTGAGATGAGTTTCTTATTTTTAATTTTTCAGTCTGATTTTTTTTTTTTTTATTTTTATTTTTTTTTTTTTTCGTTTTGTTAGCGAGTATCGCAGCTAATCTACAATCCAGTTCATCCACCAGAGATACGGTTCTATACAAATAAATATATTAACAGAACATATATACGAATAAATAAGGTTATGGGGGTTAAAATAAAACTCCCTTGGTGCTTGGAACTTCATTAGTACCATTAGAAGAAATGGCCTCTTTGAGGGCCACGGCCAATGCTTTGAAAGCAGATTCAGCACGATGATGATCATTGAACCCTCTTAAACAATCAACGTGAAGTGTAATGGAGGCGGCTTGAGCAAAACTTTCAAGTACATGAGGAATCATTTCACATGACAAATCACCGATTTTTTCTCTTTTCAAACCTAATTCAATAACGGCATAAGGACGGTTGGATAAATCAACCACAGCACGACTAAGAGCTTCGTCCAAAGGTGCAAACCCAGTACCGAATCTCTTAACCCCTCTCACTTGACCAAGTGCTTTATGGAATGCCATACCAAGAGAAATGGCAACGTCTTCAGCAGTATGATGGTCATCAATGTGAAGATCACCAATACATTCAATTATTAAGGACCAGCCCGAGTGTTTGGCTAAAGCATGAAGCATGTGGTCAAGAAACCCAATCCCAGTATGGACCTCAATGAGTTGAGACGTGGTTGACTGACTAGCGTGGTTTTCGGTTGATTTTTGTTCTCCATTCAATTTTTGGGCTTGTTTTGCTTCAAAAATGGATTCTTCCAATTCTATAAATCCACCATCGAGTGATAACCCGATTTGAATCTTGGTTTCATTGGTGATTCTCTTTATAGTGGCTTGTCTGACCATGGTTGGTATATATATGTATGTATGGGTACTCTTAGTGGTATTCAAAAACTAATCAATGATGTTCTCTCTAAATAAATTTCACCGGTCCACTAACGGTGCAATTAAAAAAATAAACCACCCCGAAAAAAAAAAAAAAAAAAAGTAGGCATTGACTCATTTACTCCGAATCAAATGCTGCACCCGTACACACACATACAAGTATTAGCCCATTCTTTTTTTGTAACAGTTTTATACATAATGAAATAAGCAATTGGTTCGCCTCGTACTCTTACATCACAGTTTATATATACTAGCTTAGGATCATGGTATAAGTGTTCTAGTCGAGCATAAGCTCATCAAGTCTGTATTCAGTACCGCCTCGAGCATAAAAAAAAAGATTGAATTCCCTCAGTATGGGTGTACGGGTGGTACACGTAAATTGGAGTATTTTTTGTTACTGTTTCTTCGTAGAGGCTGGTGGATGATCTTTGCGAAGCGAATCTTACTGTGCGGTTACGCCTACGTGCAAATTAGACACACGAATATCTGGTGCTGAACATTCACCTGTGGTTTTGCTAGAATCCTTAGGTTGTGTTCAAAAACATCTGTTTCACAGTGCTGGTCTGTTTTATCCTTGTTCGCGTGTGCATGTTATCCTCCTTTGTACTTCCTTATTAATCGACATTGATATAAGATAAATATAGATACATGTATATATATTATTATTAGTTGTTGTTATTACTACTATCCATTTACCATATTCCACATTCCAAGCATCAGCATATCTATTCAGCCATGAGTTCGACCTCTCAATACAAACGAACCGAAGTCATTGGACGTGGGAAGTTCGGGGTAGTTTATAAAGGGTTTAATAAACAAACAAAACAAGTTGTGGCCATCAAAGTACTTAACCTAGATACCCAAGAAGATGAAGTGGCTGATGTACAGCAAGAAATTGAATTCTTGACCGACTTAAAGAACGTTCCTAACGTCACCCATTACTATGGATCGATCTTAAATGATACAAAATTATGGATCATCATGGATTATTGTGCCGGTGGATCGGTTCGTACTTTGTTAAAAGCAGGAGTGTTTGAGGAACGTTATATTGCCGTGATCGTGAGAGAATTACTAACGGCATTACAAGCAGTCCATAAATTAGGGGTCATTCATCGTGATTTAAAGGCTGCCAATATTTTAATCACCAATGAGGGTAATGTTCAATTATGTGATTTTGGAGTGGCCGCCAAAATTACTAGTAATTCTCTTAAAAGAACTACAATGGCTGGTACTCCATATTGGATGGCCCCTGAAGTTATCCGTGAAGGAGATCAATATAATTCAAAAGCCGACATTTGGTCTCTTGGTATAACCGTCTATGAAATTGCAACCGGGAATCCCCCATACTGTGATAAAGATGCCATGTGGGCCATGCAAATGATCTCCAAACTGACTCCTCCTCGTTTGGAAGGTCGTGAATACTCCCCTATTTTGAAAGAATGTATTGCATTGTGTTTGGATGAAAGTCCCGAAGAAAGACCCTCAGCAGATGATTTACAAAAATGTAAGTTGATGAAATTTTATCGTAATCATCCAACTAGTATATTGAAAGAAGTTATATCAAGATACTTGGTCTGGAGAGATCACAATTCATCCCGTGAATCCATGTTCCTTAACCTAAATGATGACTTACAACAAAATCCAAGTACTTCGGACAACGATGATAATAATAATCTTCAAGTTAAATGGGATTTCGACTCGTTGAGTAGTCGAGAGTATATCATCGACAATGAAATCAGTATGGATAAAGTCCACGATATTTGTGATACTTCCTCAGGGGCCGACGCAAACAATAACTTTGATCAAGATACTTCCAATGATACATTTAGACCTGGCGGTATACAGCCTGGTAATCATCAATCCACTAGCAGATACAACAGCTCTAAGAATAATACCATTACCATGAACAGACTGAATGGGATCGATAATAATTATAATAGTGGTACTTATCATCAAAACGTGGAGACTATAATAGAAAATCCAACTTCAAAGAGTCATAGTACAAATCTAAATACCAACAGTTATGGCTATACCCAGCATACTCAGTTGAAATCGAGTAACGAAATACCGAAATCATTAACATCCTTATTCGAAGAAAATTCACCCGAGATTAATCCACTTCCTAGTGCAATAAGCTCCGACGATTTTGAATTACCTTCCACCTTTCCTAATAATTTTAGTGACTCAAATCGTGTGGAATCACCCACCATAGAAATTCCTGATATGGATAATTTGACCAGTTTTGGAACTAGAAAATTGTCTCAAGCCAGTTCGACCAATCCTCACCTCCCGCTAAATCGTCCACCGGCTTTGTATCATTCACAATCAGCTTCTGGTAACTTAGAATCAAGAATGTCATCCACTCAAGGAAATAATAATGCGAACCCTAATCGTGTCAGAAAAATGACTATCTCCAATACTGCTGGGAGTAGTATTTCTACCTTAAGTAATCAGGATTCCCAACACTCGCAACAGATTTCACTAGATCTGACTGGACCTCCTCTGCAGCAACAACAACCAATGCCACATACTCCTCCTTATACCAATAATCACACGAAATCCAACACTCCGTCACCTGCACCACCACCAACTTCAGCAATTCTTCATGAAGCCAGTCAAGCAAGTACTGGGTCACCTTCAAAGTCGATGCGAGCATTACATGCCAATAACAATCCTTTATTACAACCGATAAATTTAAAACTGTCTGGTAATGATGCGCCCGCAGGGGCAAATAATGGGAAAGTTATAAACCAGCCATCTAGCGCTCCCCCTACATCTTCAGAGATCAACAGCTCATCAAATCCAAATTCTGCTTCAACATCAGGACCTTCAACTGCTGCCACAAGCTTGGCAGGGACCTCATCATCTCCTGCTTCTGCATCAGTTCCTCACTTATCCAAACCTAAAAAGGGTAAGCCCAGTCTTCACATTCAAATGCCAACTCCATCTACCACGTTTAACAGCTTGGCAGTTCTCACCAACAACGAGTATGAACCAGACAATAATAACAACGACAATCCAGAAAATAATGTAAATCAGTTTGGTGTTAACTTATCCCAATTTACCAATTTCCCAATGACTATGACCCCAGTAGCGGAAAAAGAAAATCCCACCGAAAACAATCCAGTGGATGCCAATACTCATACAAGAGAGCGGACTGAGTCAACGTCATCTACGGGTCAAAGGTATTTTGGAAGTATTCTGCAGCTGTCACAACAAGTCCAACACCAAAAAAAGGCGGCATCAATTTCTGGTCCCAATACGGCACCTATTTCCAGTTCGACTACCGGGTCTAATCTATTCTTACCTCGTACTTCGTCCCTTAGTGGTGCTTCTCCGACAAATGGGTTAAATGGTCCAAAAATCACCAAATTTCCCTCAATTCCTTCTATTAACCCAGAATTCTTCATGGATACGACTCCTAAAGACAGGCTTGTCAGTGAATTAGATGTTATGATCAAATTATTCAACCAAGGTTTGGATGCTTTGGAGGATAGTATATAGTTTAGTCATCACGTTATTTAGATTTTTAAATCATTCATAAGTTTCTTCCTTGACAGTCTACTCTATTTTCACTAGTAGTAGTGTTCACAACAAGTAAGTTGCAAACTTAGTCATTTTGTAACAGATTAGTATTATGTGCAGGTCACGATCAAGGTTCCAGAAACGAGTAGGAAAATTATCAAAAAAAAAAAAAAACAGAGAACAGTGAAAGCGAAAGAGCAAAATCTTGAATAAATGACTACAAATATTCAAGTGAAGTGTTCATTACAAACATACTTCTAAAATCCTTTTATACTTATAGATAAGTCGAGGTAACTTTATAGTCTCACTTCACAACCGCAATGCCGCCTCGTATGAGACGACGTATCACGTCAGCGAAGAGAGAAGAGATTGAAAAAGAACAAGAAGAAGTTTCCCAAACTATTGTTAGACCCTTTGATACATTGAATGGTTTACCGGTATCATACAATGCCCCTCCGTACGGGAGTTATGAGAATGTTCTTAACAATCCTTTAACTATTAAAGACAGTTCAGTGTTGTATAACTCTTTGATGCGATCCCGATTCAATTATCTTCATAGCCCTCCAATGTTCAAGCTATTTTGGGTCAAACAAAGCTCCTATGCTAAGAAAATTGCCGAACAAGAAAAAGAAAAAGAAAATGAGAGTGGGCCCATCAAGAAATCACAGAGCCCAGCCCCATCCACTGGGAGGAAAAGGACAGCTCTAACAACAAAGGATAAAGATCAACATGAAAGAGTCCCAGTACTTGGAAATGACGTTAGTGCGAGGGACGTAATGGTGAAACTTTGTGATGGATCACTAAGTTTGGGGCCCCATTTTTTTCAAATACGTTTATTTATTGTTAAAGACGATAGACCTGAAAAGCCCGTGAGGAGAAAAGACGATGATTTGAATAACCAAACGGAAATAAAGGTGGAAGAAGTACCAATTAACGATATAAAACTGGACAACACTGTTCTGAATACTGGAGAAATACTGAAGGTTCAGAATGAAGGCGAACAAATTGGCACGATTCTGACAGATCGACCTAATGATGCCATCTCTGGCTCGCATCAAACTACCATACAAGATCCCTCTAATGATAAATCTTTATCACATTCGAGCACATCTGGGAACATACCTGAATCCAATGGTTCCCAAAATACCGACAACTCTAACGATATGAAAGCCTCTCATGATCTGATACAGCCAGCCTCCAATGGCGCAGAAGTTACACCTGAGAATAAAGCTTTTAATGAAGACTCCTACAAAATATCCAATGCGCCTTCGGGAAGAGAAGAAGCAAGTAAAGAAGAAAAGAATAAAATGGAAGTAGATGAAAAAGCACCATCTACAGAAGAAGCAAAGAGAGAGTCAGATGAAAACAAAGGCACGCGAAATGACCCTGAAATCCTGGAAACTCGAAAAGAAGTTAAGAAAGACATTGAAACTGAAAATGAAGAAATTGAAAAACAACAGGCAGAGAAAAGTCAACAAGACAAATCAACCGATGAGACGGAAAAGACTGAAGAGAATGCAAGTTTGGAACATGGAACTGCGTCGAAGTCTGTGGACAAGTCTGAAGAATTGCCTTTAAAAACTAGCCCCGTAGATGTGACACTGAATCAAAGCACAACTACCTCTCAAACCACCCAACAAGTCACCGTGCCCACATCTACAACAAGCCCAGTACTTGAAACTGGCTCGATAACAAATAGTTCAGTCACCGGAGGCCCAAGTAGCTCCATTACGACTCCATCGCCATCTTCATCAGCATCAAAAGCTCCATTATCTGCATCAGCTCCACCTGCACCAGCAAGTTCATCAGCTTTACCAACTTCTATACAGTCAGCACCGGCAGCACCCGCAGCCCCAGAGACACTGTCGGTCCCATCAACTCAGTCAGCACCGGCAGCACCAGTAGTTCCAGCAGCCAGAGCACAGCCTCGACCTCCCTCTTCAGATATGCGTTCTGTTGAAAACACCATTATGATCTCAAATTTGAATGCAATTGCTAGAAAGGAAGAGTCTTTGAATGACCTCATGAAGACAGTTGCGTCAGGAAAAGCTTCTCAAGATCAAATTATTCTTTTCAAAAAGTACATAGAGAGGGCCAGAGCGATGGGTCCCCAGCCCGAGCATGCCTACTTATTTCCAAATGGTGTGTTACCAAAGCCTAAGAAGCAACCCAAACAGCCAAAACAACCAAAAGCTCCTAAACAGCCTAAGACACCTAAGCCTCCTAAAGAAAAAAAGCCACCCAAAGAGAAAAAACCAAAACCTCCAAAAGTTCCCAAGCCGCCTAAGGAGAAAAAGATCAAGGAACCTAAAACCCCCAAACCACCGAAAGAAAAAAGGATCAAAGAACCCAAACCTCCCAAGACTCCCAAGGAGAAGAAGCCCAAGCCTCCAAAACAACCCAAATCAAAGATTCCAAAAGATCAAAAGTTGACAGCTTTCCAGGAGCGATACTTATATGATGCAACCTTACTTTTCGAGTTTGTGGAAAATCCAAACATACGTTATTTACTACCACAATATTCGATTTGTGAAGTAGTTGACCCCACCAATGACCATGGGACAACAACTGAGAGAACGGATGGCGAAGATAGTTCAGACAGCAAAGACATATTGGTAAGTTTCCTTTGGATTCATAATAGCGACGAGGTTGAGGAATATGAGAGAAAACTCGCCGAGTATGAGAAATTAAAAAGAGAAAAAGAAGAAGCCGAGGAGGCTGAAAAACGCAAACAGCTAGAAGCAGAAGAAGCAGAGAAACGTAAAAAGTTAGAAGCAGAAGAAGCTGAAAAACGTAAAAAGGAGGAACCTCAAGGGACCGAAAAAGGCAACGATTCAAAGACTGTCGAGGCTCAACCAAATGAAGGAGACAGTACTGTTGCTCCTCAAGGGGAATCTAATGAACTGAAGTCAAATATCGAGAATGATGATGAACCAATAGTTAAAATGGAAGAAGATAGCACGACAATAGAGGAATCCAAAGATGACCAACATATCTCATCACAGATTGCAGATGGTCAGAACATGCAAGGTGAGAATAACGAGACTGTAAAGCAAGAAACTACCGAAAAGCCCAAAAGGCGACCACCTCCTCCTAGGAGGGGCGGTCGTAAGAAGAGAAAAATGCCACCTCCAAAGCGTCCCGCTGAAAAGAAGCTCGAACCTCCCAAGGAACCAGAATACAAATACACTGCTATGTCATTCAAAGTTAATGAGATTCCATCACGATTAGTTCCTATCATAACAAACAGTGTGAAGCCAATTAAGGAGGTACGCGAAAAAATGGAGCATATAATTCAAGTAGGGACGAGGCTTACTAGCTTTTATTTGTGGTATCAGGTGGATGGAAAACTTGACGAAGACCTCGCAGAAGATTTAAGGTCAAATCTTGTACAAGAAGAGAAAAAAATGACTGGTGTTGTTCCGGCGTCAGTTATTAATACGACAGCACCACCTCAAGCCCCTAAAAAGAGAAGAGCCAAAACCACGGCTAATCCTAGGGCGAAAAAGGCAAAATCTGAAACAGATGACCAAGGAAACGAAGACAATGCTAATGAAAACAGTAATAAGAAGGAAGATGCTTCAGAGAAAATTGAAAAGAGTGGACCTACAAATACAGAAGAGCAACCTGAGCAAACTTCCGACGATAAAGTGGAAATCAAGCAGGAGGTTGATATTAGTATCGAGGGCAACAAGGAAGATATATCTACTGAGCAAGAAACAAAAGATACTGTTCCCACAGAAGGGCATGATATTCAACCAGACCTGGATAAGTCTCAAGATGGCGAAAAGAAAGCTAATGAGATCAATGATGATGAAGCTACGACAGAACACGATGATGTTCCAAAGGAGGAAATCGACCCTTAATTGTACAATAGTTAGAAATGTGTATTTAATACTTTATTTATATATTCAGAATATAAGTATGGATAAATATTTACAAGTTAAGCGAAGATTAGTTTTGATTACCGGTGCTGAGTATACCTAACAAATTTTCTAAAGATGAGTTATCACCGTTTCTTTTGTCAGCGTTATCAAAATTTGGATTGGCAGCTGCGTATGAGCTCTTCGAGTTTAATGGAATGTCCATTCTACTCATCCAGTTACCAACAACAACACCTTCAGAACTGATTCTGACTCTACCTTCATGGTTAAGTTGTGCTTCTCTGAGTTTGAATGGCATGACAAACTGTCTAGAGTGTTTACCTGGGTAAGCCTTACTGTAGTTAGATTGTAAGGTAACACTACGGTCACTAAGTTGAGTAACGAACCCACCAATAGCAGCTTCTCTATCATCAACCAATCTACCCGGAGTGATTATATTATATTTAACACCATTAGGGGTGTTTGTAAGTCTACCCTTTTGTGCGTATGAAAACCCGGCAGTACCTTGAGTTTTAGATGCAATGGTTGAATGGGAAGTTTTACCATGCTTTCTTGATAAGTCTGAAAACTTGATTTCTTGTTTGAAAACGTGAGGATTGGTTTCAATGAATTCTCTTAATAATTTTTCAGTTGTGTTTGGGTTGTTAATTAAGATAGCTTCAGGGCTTTTCTTAAGTAACCAGTTTTGAAATTCATTATGTAAGTGTGGATTTTTACGCATAACCTTGATGACATCTTTGAAAGAGGCGTCATTTCTCAAATTGAATGCTGCTAAGATATTACTTTCTTTATCTATGGAGCCGATTGCAGTGGCTTTAGTGTTTTCAGAAGGGAATAATGGATTTGGCTCATTAGGACGTTTCTTCAACACCATCCCACTTTCTTGAAATTTCAATCTATTGTAATGACTACCGGAGTATTTTTCCACATCTGGCATACCTTTGGAATTATCTATATCGTTGAATATGATATGAGATTGTCCTATTTGACGAGGTAAGGTGGTCTTGATCCCATAATTAGATCTGTAAGCACTTGATTGGGGAGTACTGATAATCTGGTGGGTGGGAGTTGCACTGCTAGTTCTTAAGTTTGTACTCAAAGGAGTAGCAACTTGAGCAAACTTGGAGTTCTTCAATAACGAGAAGAGTTCCAGCCTGTTCATATTTGGTGGATTTGTCAGTGATATAGAGTATATTAACCAGTTAACTCATTCAGATGAATCCTTACTAGTGAGTTTTTCAATGTTATTCGAGAGTTTGAACAGAAAAAAAAAAAAAAAAAAAAAAAAGTCAAACAAATTACACAAAACCAATTCCTTCATTTTTTTTTTTTAGTGAGCCTCAAATCATTGGATGCTTACCCGGATGAGCACAATAAATTATAGTGAATAATAAATGAAAGTCATGAAATGTTCATAGAAAGTCCCTATATACAAAAAGATATACGTATATATACATAAATGGCTCATAATTACGAAAATAGCAGGCATTTCTAGCAGGCGTAAGAAAAAGTTATACCGAATCTGTTAACTTCAGGGAAGTTTGTAGTTGGGTTCAAATTAACCTTGACTCCTGTACTGACCAAAAAGTCTTTATGACGACCTTCCCAGAGAAGTTTCACCATTTTGTCGTTGAGTGAGGTGGATGCCTTGATCACACTCAGGAAATCGCTGTCATTCACAAGGTTTTGAAATGCTGTCATCACCGTTTCGTTAGAAAATTGAGAATCTTGTGGATTTTGCAGCTGGGTGGAAATTCGCTCCTGATGTTCATTGGAAGCAGGAATCAAGGTTGGGTTTATGTGGTAGTAATTGTCTAAGTTCTGAATTGGATTTATGATAACATTTTGAGTATTATTAGGGTTTTTGTATGTGAAACTGGTAGGTGTCCCTATGGGGATTGTATGTCGGTTTTCTTCAAAGTCAGAATAATTCAGTTCAGAATTACGTTTACTCATTTCCAGCCGATGGCGAGTTTGTTCGGCCAATTGATCCTGTGTTTGTATATGATTGGTAAATAGTTGTGGGGTTTTCAATTTTGAGTAATTATATAATTCAAACCCAATCGATAAATTACTGGCATATGAGAAAAAATTAAAGTCATATTTGGAACTAAATGTGGAGCTAACGGAGGTCTTGACGTTGTAAGTGGAAGATATATGACCTAAAATGGGGTTACAGGCTAATGTCATTGTCAATGGTTTACCCGTGGAGGTAGACCTGGTGGAGTAACGAAATGCGGTCGATAAGCCAGGACTCATGGAGAAGGCAGCGTACCAGATCTCAGTACCAATAGAAATGACTGAATTATCGAACTTGGGGATTAAAGGAGAATTGGAACCAAATGATTTTTCTTTATTAGTGCCGAAATTATACAAGCATCTGAATCCAATTAACGCTTCGTTGGTAGAATAAACCAACTCTCGCAGGTATTTTGGGGTATTTTTTTGTAAGTAAACCACCAAAGTACCGTTTTTCTCCAAATGGGGGGTATTTATGCATTTTACGAGTAATTGAGTAGTTTTCGATATTCTCTTAATAATCATGGCTTCCAATGCAGAGCCCGGGAAGTACATTCGCCCATATAACAACGTCTTATTCGACTTATCTGAGCTCAGAGTATACGAGTTGGCAAAAGCAGGCTCAATTATTCTAAATCCTGCAATTGCATCTTGTAAAGACACATTCTTGGTGCCCATCGTATTCTTCAACGCTGCTGAAGAATAAAGATATGCAAGCGAACCATTGATGGTGCGATAATTGGAGAGCGTGAAAGAAGAAGCCAGATGCTCGGTGGCTTTGGAGGAGATGTCTAGTTTACAGCCATTGGGAATGGGGAATTCCAAAAGCGCCTGGGAGGTGGCGGTTATATTGGAGTAGATATTATCTTCATTCCAGTTTGTTGATTTATTGAAACACTTCTGGAGATATTCCATGTATGTATACATATAGGCGGACGTGCGTGATTGGTTGCTTACTATCTGCTAGGGTGCCTAAGAAATTCAGCGAAGAGTTGGTATCCTTGTTACTATATTGATGTGGTTGGGGTCTTCTTTAAAGATGCAACTTCTCCATCATTTTTGTCTTTGTTTATGTTTCTGTTCTTGTTTTTTTTTTTTTTTTTTTTGGTTTTTGGTTTGGAAATGAGAGTATATGCAGGAAAAATTTATATATTTGTATATATTTATGTAAAGATCTATAAGCAATCACAAATTCTTCAAGTGGTTCAAGTGTTCGATTAGATCATCGATACCCACGAACTCGGGCCTGAAGTACTCCGCCTTCTCCTTGATGGAGCGGATCTTAATTTTTTCTGTGGTGTGTTGGATGTTGCCGTAAATTTCTGATTCATCGATGAGGTAGAATACAAGAAACTCGATGATTTTGAAGTTGAGATCTTGTTGATTTAAAACCTTGTTGGGGAGATCGGGACCACTTTTGGGGTGGGTACTGCTAATAGAAGTAGTGAGCTTAAGCTTACGAATAAGGATCGAACAACCGTCGTTATCTTCGAACACGCGGAAGTTTTGTAGACTTTTAAGAAGAATATGAATGAGTAGAGAAATGAAGGAAATGGTCACTTCAGCACTAACGTGTATGATACTACTGCCATTGGTGCTGTTGGCTTTGGTCTTGCTGGTATTGCTATTGTGTCTTCGATGTCGACTGCCAAAGCCATCAACATCGTCGCCATCAACAACATCGTCATCATCCACTTCATCATCATCATTAAAGCTATTGTTATCATTGTCATCACGGTCATGGTTAAAGTCATCTTGCTTATCGGAGTCGGGATCGTTGGGTAACTCTAGAAACGATAGTATGAGCTTCATATTTTTGGCTCGACTGAAGATTTTTCTCGAACCAGGGTGTATCAAGAGGATTCCTTGTAGTAATCGGTTGGCCGTAAGAATCATGGGCACACATTGACAAATAGACGTGTTATCAAAATTATCAAGAAAATAACTATACACCAGTAGCAATGCATTGGTGAGGTTGGACTCAAATGAATCCTGCAATTGAACAAACTGAGCAAGCCGCTGGTGCTTGGCCCCATACGGATTCTTTCTCCATGCTATGATATAGGGAAGTAACTGTTGCAACAATTCATCAAGATCATCTAACCCAACTCTGATACGGGCAGTCGAGTCATCCTCAAGACAGTCGATAATACTGAGTACGGTCTCCCTCATGCTGGATGCTTTCTGCTGCTTGTTGAAATGGAGGAGCAATATCGCGTCGGCGCTTCCTTAAGATCTGATAACTGTGGTCTAAGCGTTGACTGGCCTTCAAATCACTTGATGGGGTCATAAATATGCCTTTCCAAACTCAGGAATGGTAAACACAGGTCGAGTGTTTCCTGCATACACGCCAAATACCCCCAAAATCAAAAAACATCCATACACCAAACACACAAAAAAAACAATACCAAAAAAATATAAATAAAACATATCTAAAAAGGGAACTTCCAGATTGGAAAGAAAATAAAAAGAATCTCAGCCTTTCCCAGTATTCCACGCAACAAGTCATTAAAAACAATTACACCACCTAGGCTTCATTAGTACAAACATCTTTCGTTTTTTTCTGGTCAAGACTTACGTCAAGCCGTTTTCTACAATCTTAAGCTCATACTGCTTGGTGGAGATTTTTTATTTTTTTTGCGTCAATAGGAAAACGTCTAGCAACCGTTATCACTCAGTGCTGAACGGACCCATTTCCATTTCCCAAGAATCTTTTCCTGATCAATAAATCATAACCCGAGGAGACTAATTTCTCAGTGACAGGAACATCTATATCCATTTCACAACCCACTATTATCTAACGGGTTCGTCTCAGGCTGGTTTCTGCTGCATGATTCCCCATTATCATCCCTTATCGAATTGACAGTCGCGTCAAATAATTTTTACAGTACCTAAATGGCTCCATCAACACCCCCAAGATGCAAATAAGTTCTACAGGATTATCATCAACGTCGTCTATTATCCTCGGATGCTGTGTGGCCGTGGTGTCATCAGCAATTCAGTCTCTAGGGATAACCCTTCAGCGGAAATCTCATCTTATAACTTACCATACCGTTCCATCCACCATTAACCCCAATGATACAAACAATACATTGTCCAATACACCAATCCCACCCGAGTCGAGTAGCACGAACGTGCCAAACAACATCAACAACCCACTGGCGAACCCTCATCATTTCCACCAGTACAAACGAAACATGTGGCTCTGTGGGTTTTTCCTTTTCATCATAGCCAATATTCTTGGTTCTCTTATACAAATAACCACTCTCCCACTCATTATATTATCCCCTTTACAAAGTATAGGGCTTATTTTCAATTCTGTTCTTAGTTGCATGCTACTTCCAGGGGAAATTTTCACTTTCAAACTAGGCATGGGTACCACCATCATTGCGATTGGTGCGATTCTTATCGCCTACAATGGTAGCACGACTCCTACCGAACTTCCTGGTAGCGATGCCAACGAAAAGTTTAAAATTATCATGGAAAAATTATCACGAGGCCCATTTTTAGCATGGTTCATTTCAACGTTTGTCATGATTGGCTGCTTACTCTTCACCAATTGGATTCTTAGTAAAAGAATCAGACATCTTAAGCATAAATTGACTCGGCGTCAATTTAAAAAATTGATTCGTTTGATCAACAAATATCAATTCATCAAGGGGATCAATTTTGGTCTTGTAAGTGGCACTTTGACTGCCCATACTTTTCTATTCGCCAAATCTCTAATAGACACCATCGTGGAGATTATCATGAATAGTAATCATGACTTGAAACAAGTATCAATCAACTTCACCCCCTACCTTTTACTCATCATCATGTTATCTATAATCGGATGCCAACTCACAGCATTCAATTTGGGATTGGCTCAAATCCTGACCTCCATCCTATATCCTCTATGCTTTCTTGTCTATAACTTGATCAATTTAATTAACGATCTTAGCTATAACTCCCTTTTGGCTGACCATCGCATGTCTGCAAAACAACTTGCATGGGTAGTGTCGGGGCTCTTCTCAGTGCTCTTTGGGGTAATTCTTATCAGTTGGGATGGTGCATTTGGTAATTCCACCAATAAAGACAACAATAAGACCACAATCACCGAAGATGAATTCATCTTGAATCTGAAGTTCCCCTACAATCAACCACAATACCATGACGATATCAATTATCAGTCCGGTAGATTAGAATCCCACATACCATTATTGAACAAGCAAGATCTGGCCCATAGCTTGGACTTCCTTGATTCTCACGGCACCCATGACAATTCATTCAGTCCCGTGATGTCGGCCGGTCCCGATTATGGTGCTTTGGGTCAAAGGAATTCTGGTGATTTCAACATTGATCTAGAAGATAATGCTGATCTTACCCTCGCCAATCACAGCAATGCAACCCATAAGCGGGTGCTCTCGCATGAACAGAGTCAGCTACTTATCCTGTTGGACGTTTAATAGACTATGTACTTATAAGTATAAACAGTAAATGAAATATATTTGTCGTTTTCTTCCACATTGGTGCAACTTATATATTTGCAGCGATGGATATGCAAATAATCAGGCGTGCATAACCCAAAAAAAAATATGCAATATCAGAAATCTCATTTATACATACAAAAGCATCTTTCATCAAGTATCCAATCCTTAACCTATCAACCATTGGCTTCTAGTATATAAGAATGGAAAAAGCAGAGGGTGAGGTGCGACGTGGTACCAAGCAACAACCCAAAATAATTTCCTACCGAAATGCTAACGATCTCATCACGTTAAGAGATTGGTTTTATAATTTTTCCAACTCGAAGGACCGTCGATATAGAGCTATACAAAGAGTGAAAGCTTACAACTCAAAGGGTAAGTTACCTCATGCAGTGGAGATAACATCTCTTCTTACCTCGGTTTACATTTCTGATCCCACTATAGCTGCCGAACATCCCAAAGAAAAAAATGCAAATGTTCTTCAATTATCATATTCGATGGCCTTGATTCGATTTGTCAATGGACTATTGGACCCCTTCCAGCAAGGTAATTTTGCCATTTCTTTACATACACTAGCAGGCAATATAGGCCTTCCCACATTTTTCGTTGAACTTCGACATATGGGGACTCATGAACAATTGCCAAATCTTGATATTTTAAGAATTGCCTGTACCCGAGCATTAAACTGGTTATATGATAATTATTGGACTCAGATAGTAGAACAGGTGAATGTGGAAATAGTGCCAGAACCTTTAAGTCGAAATGAAAGCGTGGATCCCCCTGAAATATTGGACGAGTCCAATTCTCGCATACTCATCAATCTAAAGACTTACAAGAAGATACGGAAACAAAATATCGATGCCGTATTTAAGAAAGATGATATGACTTCTGAAAGCTTGAGATATTGGAAATGCCTAAGGAATTTGAAAAAATGCCTCGACAACGAAATCACCTCACGATCATTAATGCATAGTTTGGTCTTTCAAAACTTTCTCATATACAATCAAGATAAACTACCGAACGATTCCCCAAACAAAACATTCAAATTCAACTCCTTACTTCTCAAATTATACAAACCTCTCCTTGACGAATTGGGGAATGATTTCAAACTCTTCTTATTAGAGAGCATACTCAAACATGTTCAAACCTACGAGACAAGACAAGAAACCACCGGCTCATCATCAGTAACCGAACTCAAACATCCTCATGAAATAATACAGATACAAGCATGGGCCAAACACTTGATATATGACATTCTTGGTGGCTCTAATACTTCATCATACTCCGTACTACTCGATATCCTAACTAACGTGAAAGAATCGATACAGTTGACATACCTACCTGATATCGAAGAAGCCTTGAAATCATCACCCGAACGTCCTGACAGCGAGCTGATCCTAAAAACCATCACCAAGATGCAAAACAGGGCCAAGATGAAGACTTTTGCAGCCCCTCCCTCGCTTGACCAATTGATGGGTATCAATACATCTGACAGTGCATTATCTGCAACCAATAAAAGAACTAACGAAACAAATCATGCCGTCCCTTCTACAAAAAAAACCAAAAACAAAGCCTCTTCTGAGAATAGATTGTTTCTATTCGAAGAGCATGAGGAATGGACTCCTGTGCCGTTTGGAGTTTGCCCATAATCTGCCCATAATCATGGGCGTATTTTAGATAGTTTTAGATTATATTATGTAGGACCTGCACGCCACAAATAACAAAAAAAACCAAACAAAAAAAAAAAAAAAGAAGACAAAAACTAAAAATAATAGTAGGACTAAAGAGTCGCACTGATTGTAGACTGGTTTATCTAATCAAGAATCAGAAAGGGTAGGGGAAAAAAATGATGCACTACTTGGTTATCAAAATGACGCTTGACTTAAAAAACGATTCTTACAGCAAAGACAAACGTGTCATACCATTATAAGCTTATCTATCTTTGAGTCCCTTAACAGATTGAAAGAAAGGACACTTTCAGAAAAGCCAATTCACGCTGGGCCTAATAATATATATCAATAGAACGAGTGACATAGTCCACAGACGAGAATGAGTCCTCAGTGGATGCCTCAGAATATCCAGAAGAGGCTATTGCTCTACGTGTTACAACAATTATCCCTATTTTCGGAGATCGACCTACCTAATTTGGAACAGGTTTCCTTGAATAACATCCACTTAAAAGACATACCGATAGATGCAGAAAAAGTGGGTAAACTACCAGGTTGCACCCTTAGATACGGGAAAGTAGGGAGCTTAGAATTGAATGGTGGGGTAATGGGAGGTGTCAATATTGACATGTCTGATATCGACATAGTGGTGGCTCCTAACTTTGATCAGGTCAATGATGACTCTAGTAATCTGGTTCTGTTTCTGTTAGCTCAAAGTACTGCCGAGTTGGCTAATACAATGATGCTCGATAAAGAGGATTTGTTCAAACAAGATGAATCTAGTCAAACAATTGAAAGTGAAAGCAGTGACGAGGATGAGAGCAAAACGCCTATATCCAAGAAATCAAGATCAAACTCTACGTCTTCCAACTCCTCCATTAAATCCAAACCTTCTGCATTAACAGGCGTGATGAATCGTGCCGTTGAAATAGCATTGCTGAGACTCCAGATAAAAGTAGTAAATCTTAATATCAAGGTGGTCACAGAACTTACAGATATCCTCATACAAGTAGATGAGGCAGCATTTAAAACAAATAACGGGATTAGATCCATCAGCCTCGGCCCTATTAGGGTACTTTCATTAAAACCAGAAGTTAACCCGGGTGAGTCAGACCCTCCGGATGATCTAACAAATACCCCGGCAGAACAAGATACAGATTTACAAGATAATGACCTGAATAAAACAGACAGAAAGGAAGAGGACGATGAGGACGATGAGGACGATGATACGGATGATGATGGATATGGCGAAGAGTCATTGATGGATAGTATGGTTTTTACTCATGAAGAGGCTAGTTCAATTTACATGAGTGCCACCTCTCAAAATTTCGATAAATCATCCGGTAGGGGTACAAATCAAGATACTTCGGGTGTCCCTAGGGACAAAGAAAAGAAAGCAGACGATTTCCCCGTTCTCCTTCATATAGATGCTGTTGATATTGAATTTGAAGGATTATCTTCAATAGCCAACTTATGCATAGACATCGATAATGTGAAAATAGCGGCAGTTCCATTAACTCCTACCATTTCATCAATATTCACCAGTATATCACGCGCATTAAAGATCAAAAATTACCAGTTGAGGAAACAGAATATATCAAACCGCAAGTACAGATCAAACCTAAGATTTCCTCAATATGCCGAAGATGATGAGATTACATACGATGATGAAGACTTGTTGGGAGACAACGATGTATCCAGTGATCCACTTTTCAGCAAACTTCATATTGCAAGTATCATTATCAGTGCCACCTCGAAATTATTACCCAATGGAGAATTTGCATCAAAAAATAACAACCTCACATTCAATTTCTATAATTTGAATATAAAGCAAAAAAATGATATTCTTATATATGGTGGAATTGAAGTATTTCAGATAATAAAAGTCACCGACTCAGTTCCTAATGAAGTTTTCAAATTTGATCCTTCTAAACCTACTCCCAATCCGTCTCCACCTCCTGATGAAAATATAGCTAACCATCCTCCTCCCACTCCAACTGCTGGCTCCGTCAAGGCCGATATTAGATTTGAAATTTTCAAAAAGATAGAACAAGATTTTGTGAGGACTGAAATAACTACCTTATTTTCTAAACCAGCCTCAATGCGTCTTGACGCTTCAAGCTTACTTTTGGTAACCAATTTTGCTATTGCTTGCTCTACTGTCTACAACAACTATAATTTGATGAAAAATGCAATTCAGACTTTGAAAGACACCAATGGATTAAAAAACAAAAGATCTTCTGAAAGGGTAAGGAACACAAATTCACTTCAATTCATTCTCCAAAGCTCCTCGATAACTATAGATCTCACATTGTCCGAAGATTTTAAATTGAAATGTATTATCTTTCCGATATCTTTCAATCTTTTGAATAATACCATGTCTGTTCAGAAAATTTTGATAAAATCCATTAAAGAAAAGGAGGAATCAACTCTTCTAACATTGCATGATATTCAGTTGATTACTTTGTCTCAAGAGTTCAAGTCATTTTCTTACAGAAATAACTCTACCGTACCTAGGGAAATTAACATGAATGCCTCTTCAAGTCTCATAGTCGATCAAATAGTAGGATGCACCGATTTCAAAGAGTTTAGGCGCTTAATAAATGGAGTATCTCGTTTGGTGTCCGAGTTCAAAGATCTTGCATCCCAAATCAATTCATTAGAGAAGTCAATTTCTTCTGAGTCAGACGTTAATGATGCAACCACACATAGCTCACCAGGAGGAAACTCCTCATTACTCCAGACTTCTATTTATTCCAACCAGAGACGCTCCAGAAGACCAATAGGAACATATACCAACAGCTCTATTCTCTTGAATCCGAATAGAGGTGTATCGCCTTCTTTTAGAGTGGTTTTAAAGTCATTTAAGTTCCAGATCACTAGTGTGCTGTCTAAATTTGGTGATTTAAGACTTCAATCAGAGCAGATAGTTTTCCATAAATTGAATAATGATTTACATGGGTTTGTCTTAACTCTAGATATCAATAGAACTTTTCAGAATGGAAACAAAAATGATCCTTTTATTTACGAGTATCTGAAGAACTCTGGCTTGTCTAAAAAATTGCCAATTATATTAGTTCAATTCAAAAGCACTGAAAAAGTAAGATCAATTGATGTGATCCTTAGAAGCTTTGCAATCGAGTATTATACCCATTGGCTCCAATTATTCGAGAAAGAAATTAACCAGGACCATGTTTCTGAGAAGATAGTAGAGAAAGTTCAGAACTCTACATCTAGCACTCAAAGCGCTCTGGACAGATTAGACGTTAGATTCACTATTCTCGATTGTGCTTTAGGATTGAATCCAGGTAGACTCTCAAGTAAATTGCTGATATCTATTAAAAAAGGGAATTTTGACTTAACTATTGGGTCGACTCAATTATACGTTAAAAGCTCTCTAAGAGAACTAACACTCTTGCTTACTGATGATGCTGGCTCATTAAAACCGGACAATATAACGAGTACAAATCAAAGTACGTATGGTTCATCGATCTCATGGTTGACGGCTGCAGGTTTCCATTCTGTTGGCTTTATTAACTGTACTCATGTTGGTATTACCTTGAATACTGATATTGAAAGCATAAAGAAAAGGCATGAAAAATTTAGAATCCCTGGGAGCTTATCATTACTAGATTTGAAAGTCAATTCAGACGAGCATCAATTAGATTTATGTGCTGATTCTGCTCATACTTTAATTCAGTTGGTGAATGACTTGAGGACTCCTGTCGTTTTCACAGATGATGACAAGTTTAGAATAAAGGTGAACGAGCCATGTAATTTGTTAGACAGCATTCAAGAAGATAAGTTTGCCTACAGGTCACACGAACCTTCATTGTCAAGCTCAGTTCAGTCCGATACTCATCCCGAAGCTAAGCATAATTCATCATCGGATTTGAATATAGTGGATGAGTACTATAATAAATTAGACAAGGAGGTTGGTAAATTAAGTATAAATTCTTCATCTGCCAGCTCTAATAATATGAATTGGACTGACCAAAGTAGTAGCCCCGCGGAAGAATCCGGGTTATTTTTCGAAGAAGATCATTTTGCTAATAATGTTGAACATAGCGGAATAAAGGTATATCCTGTTAAATTAAATGTTAACTTATCTAAGACGAAGATATTTCTCTATGATGGATATGATTGGAAACAGACGAGAAAAGCAATCAAAGGTGCCGTGAAGCGAGTCGAGGCTCGTGCTAGAAAAGAACTTGAACGGAAGAGGAGAATGGCCAGGGAAAGAGAAGAACAAAGAAAACGGGATGAAGCAACATCAGAATCGAATCCTCTATCAAGTGCCAAAAAGGACCCATCAGATTCAAAAACTCCTGTCGTGAAATTCGCTGAAGATCCGGTTGCAGAACGAACTGAGCATTTGGGAGACGAATATTCTCTCCAAAACGAAGATGTTATTGAAGAAGAAGGAGATGAGTATGACGAGTATCAAAATATCGGGGAGACGCTTTTTTCATCAGTTCACTTGTCCTTACCTAAAGGGTCCGATCCTTCTGATTTGACTCAAGCAATAAATAACGAAGTTCAGAATGACCACGATGGACAAGAGCAAGAGCATGAGAAAAATGAAGATTCTCAAGTGATTCATAATATTGACATTGGTAAGAATTACAAAAATTTGAAATTACGCAGGTCGAAATTTCATAAAGTGTTGATTGATTTGAAGAATATTGAAGTCAATGTTACCGTTTTATCTACACGAGATCCGAGAAAGGAAAAATTGATGGACCCTAACGTACAATATGAAATCGTTCATAGTATTGAAGCCAAGATAGATACACTCGATATTATTGATAATGTTCCTACATCGACATGGAATAAGTTTCTTACATACATGAATAGCTTAGGAGAGCGAGAGATAGGTACCAGTATGGTTAAGTTGTCCTTGGTTAATGTAAGACCTGACGTCACTCTATGTGCCACTGAGGCGATTTTGGGGATTTCGATACTACCGTTAAGACTTCATATTGATCAAGATACCTTAGATTTTGTATCTCGATTCATTCAGTTTAAGGATCAGCGGTTCCAATTACCGGTTGATGATATTATTTATATTCAAAAATTTCAAATTAGTCCGATTAAATTGAAATTGGATTACAAGCCCAAGAAAATCGACTATGCTGGTATTCGATCGGGAAATCATGCTGAATTTATGAATTTTTTCATCTTGGATGGATCGGGTGTTACGTTACCACAAGCCACGATTCATGGAGTAATGGGGTTCCCCAAGCTAGGTAATGCCTTGAAAGATGCTTGGACACCCAGTATTCAACACACTCAATTGGCGGGGATACTATCAGGGTTATCACCAATCAGATCGATAGTGAATATTGGGGGTGGGGTGAGAGACTTGGTTGCCATCCCAATTAAAGAGTATAGGAAGGATGGACGGTTAATGAGAAGTATTCAGAAGGGGACCTCATCTTTTGCAAAGACAACCGGCTACGAGTTATTGAAGTTGGGAGTTAAATTAGCGTCAGGAACTCAGGTTATTTTAGAGCAATCGGAAGAGTTTTTAGGAGGAGAAGGATCGGCTGCTCGCTTACCCAACCGTCAAAACAAGAAGAAGAAAGATACTAGAGATATCCACTCTCAATCAAGTCGTAACAGTCACAGACGTAATGAACTAGATAGGGTACGTGGAAGAGAAACGAAAGAAGGAGAGGACGAGGCCGAGCAAGAAGATAACGATGCCAGAAGACGGTACATCTATGCCCTTAGCAATAAGGATGGTCGACTGCCAAGCTTATTGGCATCATCTCTGTTACTTAACAAGCAGATTGGTGTTAGTGATGATCAATACGGAGGCAAGAAGCTTTACTCATATGTTGAATTGGATGAAGGACAAGACGTGGATGAACGAATTCTCAATCTGTCCGTATTGATGTTTGATCAACATCGAAGATTGATGAAGGGTAAGAGCAAGAGCAACAGCAAGAGCAACAGCAAGAGCAAGAAGAGCAAGAATCAAGAAGCCTACGTAGAGGACGAACTCAGTGACGACTACATTGGGTTTGTGGAAGACGACGAAGATGACGAGGACTACGAAGTCGATGAAGGAGAACCAATCGAAATCAGTGAAGAGGATCAGGCCAAGTTGATCAGTTTGTATTCAAACCAACCAGAAAACACCCACCAGGGAATCAAGTCGGCTTACAAGTCAATAGGAAAGAACTGGAAGAGTACCAAGAAGACCTTGGTAAACTTACGTCGAGAAATTGATGAGGCAGACACCTTCCAAGACCTGGTGGCATCGGTGGTGAAATCGTCGCCCGTGATTCTCATTCGTCCCTTGATAGGAACCACGGAGGCGTTACTGAAGGCATTAATGGGGCTCAGCAATGACCTTGACTCGCGTCATATCATCGAAACCAAGGATAAGTATCGCCTGGATCGTGAAGATCACCCATAAGTAGTATATTAAGTACTTACACATTAATAACAATAAAATTATTATCATGATATCCCCCTAGTAGATTCCCCAGAATAAGATTCTCCACTTGATACAATCAATAGATTTCATCTGAGTTAATTGGTGATTTTGCCATTTCTGGAACAGAGTGCCCTTTGTTCTCGTGTGATGCCGTGCAGCTTTCGGGGTTTCTTTTCCTTTTTTTCTGCTTTGCTTTCTTTTTTTTTCTTTTATCTATCGCACAAAAAAAAAAAAAAAAAAAAGAACTGAAGGAGACCGTTATCTGCTTTGTGCGAACAAAGAAAATTAAAATTTGTTTCTTTTTGCTCAGCTCATCACCTGGCGGCGCCGTAAACCATCTATTTGATATAAGACTAGTTTAATATCTTGGGATACGACAGAAGAATAAAAATGATTATTTTCCCTCTTTTTCTTTTCTTTTCTCTTCTCTCTTTCTCTCTCTCTTTCTTCTCCTCCTTCTCCTCCTTCTCCATGTCGAACAAGTAACTCGTCGTCGTCTTGCCAGAACATCTCTAGCTATCTTGGATTTTATACTTCAATTCAAGTATATACTTGATCCAGATACTCCAGTTTTCATACGCTTTCCACACTTTTTTTTTTATTAACTTGTTTGCAGTATGTCCCATCCGGTGGCTTCGATCCACTCCTCCAAGAGTATTGTTGAGACGGAAATCGAGCCCAAACTGGCTGCTTCTCCTCCTTATGAAGAAGTAACCAATCATGACGTTAAATCACTCAAACATGCCCAAGATTCTATCACTGATGATTTAGAACAATACTCTTCAAAAGAAGTGTCAGACTCTGACAGTCAGGGTAAGTTGTCTTATTGGAAACGATTCAAGATTAAATTCCCTTATTATAAGTTGGGAGTTCATATTTTGATTGGTGCTTTTTTCACGGCTTGGTGGTTATCCATTATCATTCAAGATAAACATAGACATCAATGGTTGATACCGACCGTTTTTTGGGGTATGCTCATGGTGAGATTGATCACCTGGCATTGTGGTATCTTGAACTGGATATTCCGTCAAATTGCTAATATTTGGATGTATTGTACTGATTTTGTCTATACCAAAGTTTTACCTCGAAGATTGCATCGTTTATTGGCCGGGGCTGCTATCACGGTCTCTGTTATGTTGTTGGGGACTTTCGTTCCTTCTGATACTTACTATTCGCAAAGAAAGGACCGGGCTGTTTCTTTCTTTGGGGTTGTCGTATCCATCTTTTGTTTATACATCACTTCCAATAATCGTTCCAAAATTCAGTGGAATAGTGTTATTGGAGGTATGTTGATGCAATTTATCATTGCCTTATTTGTGTTACGTACCAAATGTGGTTATGATATTTTCAATTTCATTTCCACTTTGGCTAGAGAATTATTAGGATTTGCCAAAGATGGGGTTGCCTTCCTTACCAATAAAGAAGTGTCTCAATTAGGGATGTTTTTCTTCACGGTGTTACCATCAGTTGCATTTTTCGTTGCTTTCATTCATATCTGGTACTATTTTGGTCTTGTTCAGTGGTTTATTGCTAAGTTCTCCGCCATTTTCTTCTGGACTTTAAGAATTTCGGGTGCCGAAGCAATTACCGCATCAGCTTCTCCCTTCCTTGGGATTGGGGAAAGTGCCATTCTTATTAAAGATTTATTGCCTTATTTAACCATGGCTGAACTTCATCAAATCATGGTATCAGGTTTCGCCACCATTTCAGGGGCCGTGTTGGTTGGTTATATTGGATTAGGTTTGAACGCTCAGGCTTTAGTTAGTTCTTGTGTCATGTCAATTCCTGCCGCTATAGCCATCTCCAAGTTAAGATACCCAGAAACCGAAGAAAGTTTGACTCGTGGGAAAGCAGACCTTCCTCATAACACCGAAGTTGAAGAAGATAAACCAAGAAACGTCTTACAAGCTTTCTCCAATGGGGCTACTCTTGGTTTGAAAACTGCCGGTACCATGATGATTCAATGTTTATGTATCATTGGTATAGTTGCATTATGTAACGGTATCTTAACTTGGTTTGGGAAATTCTGGAATATCCACGAATTGACTTTAGAACTCATTTTATCCTACATCTTATACCCTGCTTCCTTCTTATTGGGAGTCCCCAGAAATGAAATTCTTCTTGTTGCTAGATTGATTGCCTACAAAATTATCCAAAATGAATACGTGGCCTACAATTTACTTATGAACGAAGCTCCTTATAACGAATTATCAAAGAGAGGGACCATTATCGCTACATATGCTGTTTGTGGTTTCGCAAATTTGGGTTCCATGGGTATTACTTTAGGGGTCTTGAACACCTTGAGTAATAACTCTAGGGCTAAGGACATTGCCTCTTCCATCATGTCGGCTTTGATTTGTGGGGCCATCTCCACTTTGACTTCTGCTGCTATAGCTGGTATGGTTCTTCACGATTTAAATGGATTCTAATGTATTCCATATACATTTTTGTTTTCCATTCCATTCCTTTCTTTTCTTGTTCATATCAATTTTTCTGTTATAAGACTACTTCTACGTTTTTTTTTTTCATTTTGTCCTTCTGGGTTCTGATTGTTCTCTGGCTGATGTTGTGATTGTGTTTGCTACGGCATGTCTTTAGTTTTAATTTATCTCGTTCTTTAAAGAACGCTAATTTTCACCTTTTACTTTAATGATCATTGTAACGACTAGCGTAACTTCATGAAAAAGACTCTTCATATCTAACTATTCTATATTATCTGTATTTTATCTATTCTACTTCATCTGTGTATTTAGTTAATGCCATATTTAGTTAATGTCATATTTAGTTAATGTCATATTTAGGTAATGTCATATTTAGTTAATGCCATATTCTTCATGCTCAGTAAAACTGGCGTAGTTCACTGATTTAGATAGTGTGTGCGTTAAACAAAATGAGAAAACAGAAACTAAAAAAAAAAAAGTAACGAGAGAAAGGTAAGATCGATAAGGGAGAACGAAAAGGAGAAAACGAACGAGTCGAGTCAATCCAATACCACTTACCAGGAATTGATCTCTCACATACATAAATAGATTGAAGAATATATCTAATCCTTGGATTAAAGCAATGGTTGGCACTTCTTCCGAGCTGAACGCTCTTCTTCGAGGATGTCTTAATAATATCAATCAACAATCTTCACTTATGAAGCAGTGTTTAACCGACGGTAATCTACTTCAAGCATTGAAACATTGTTCGAATTTCTTAAATGAATTACGGACCAACCAATTATCTCCCAAGCAGTACTACGAACTATACATTGCCGTGTTTGATTCATTAGAACACTTATCGGCCCAATTACTAAGCTCTCATAAATCAAAGCAGAAAAAAAGATTGGCATCCAATAATACCACGGCACCTCCTTTCTTAGCCGATCTTTATGAATTGGTTCAATATAGTGGGAATATAATTCCTCGGTTATATATGATGATTGTTATTGGAACTACTTATATGTCGACCAATGATGCCCCTACAAAAGAAATCATGAAGGATATGATTGAAATGTGTCGTGGGGTTCAACATCCTATTAGAGGTTTGTTTTTAAGATACTATTTATCTCAAAGAATAAAAGATTTGTTGCCTTTATCAAACGAGGTTGATTTTAATGAAACAGTTGATTTCTTAATTTCAAATTTCATTGAAATGAACAAATTATGGGTTAGATTACAGCATCAAGGTCATTCCTCTGAACGTGAGTTAAGATACAAGGAACGGAGAGAATTGAAGATTTTGGTGGGTTCAAACTTGGTGAGATTGCTGCAGATTATTGACGATTATAATGGAGGGGAAAATTACTCAAGTGAAGTTTATTATAAAGAAAGAATATTCCCAATAATAACGGAACAAATTATTCAATGTAGAGACCATTTGGCCCAAAGCTATCTCATTGATGTTTTGATCCAAATATTCCCTGATAATTTCCATTTTTCTACTTTGGAACCTTTATTAAATGATGTTTTCCTCAACTTGCATCCTTTATTAAGTAAGTCTGAATTAGTTTCAACATTAATTGAACGGTTTATTACTTACCATAGATTTGAGGCTGACTTGGTTTCGACCACTGAAAATTTGGAGTTAGAAAAAGATCTTGAACAAAGCGTTAATGGCAAGAAGGACACTTTCACCGTGAAAAATTTATTTGGCAAGTTTTGGAGCTTTTATCTCTTGTTATATTCTTCTGACCCCGAGATGTCAGCAGAGGAGCACTCAGTTATGCTACAAGCATTAATTAAGTTGTCCTTGACCTACGATCCGGACAATTATGATAATCTAGACACTGTTTACAAATTTGCAACTGAAAACTTGAGCAAAATCACCAGAAGTTCGTCCCATGAAAACAATCATCAATCGGAAGGTCAACAGTCACCTCAACAACAACAAAGACAACAACAAAAATCTCAACAGGATGAAATTGAAAATGAACAACTTTGGCTACTGTTGTTAATTGCTCCAATCCAGCATTTTTCTTCTATCAAAAACTTATTGAAACTTTCCTTTTTCCACGAATTCTATCTGAAACTTTCATATAAGCAACATCAAAAACAAATATCTTTGGAAATTATCAACAAAATTTTGAATAATGCCAGTCCTTATAATGACAGTGAACCTGAAATTTATTCGACCGCTGAAGAGATTGATGGGGTTTTCAAGTACCTTTTAGTTTTGATCAAAGACACCGATTACCAGTTAAACACCTCCAAAAACTTGGGCATTACTAAAAGCATCAAAATTGAGGATGGCGAGAAATTCATAACAGAAGAATTTTTAACCGTTCAGGAAAAAATATGTAAGGTGCTTCATTTGGTTGAACATCCTGATGTTTTCAAGAACTTGTCTAATTTGATGTATATCAGGAAGAAATACTTGAACAAGACCCCAGATAATATTATTTATACCTACCCAACTCTTATTTCGAGAATATTGAATAAGTTGAGAATAGCAGGGCACATCAATTTAAGAAAACGGTCGTTGAAAAAGTCAAATCAAAATCAGGATGATTTATTTATTACCACCAACTTCAAGAATTTATCGGTAATTATAGATGAATTATACCAGTACCATCAACAGTTCAACTCTGAGCTAATATTGAAATTATACTTAAATGCCGCCTCCGTGGCAGATCAATTACAACAAGAATCAATTGCGTATGAATTTTTCAGTCAATGCTTTATAATTTATGAGGAGAATTTGATTTTGAATCCTACTGTGAAGCAATTCCATAATCCCCATGACACAATGGGAGGAACATTACCATATCAATCCATATTGATGATTGCGAACAAATTGACGACCCTGAGATACTTCAGTAAAGAAAGCTATGAGACATTGATCACAAAAGTGACTTTGTATGGTTCTAAATTATTGAAAAAGCAGGACCAATGCCGCTCAGTGTATTATTGTGCCCATTTATGGTGGTGGTGTGATTTGTTCATCGACGGCGTCTCGCCAACCGTCAAAGAGAAAGAGGAAGATACAGTGGATGAAGAAAAACAAGAAAAAGAGGAAGGTGAAACGGCTGAGAATGATGTTGATGATAACAAGAATATCTCTGGGAAAGATAGTGAAGGCTCGGTAGATTCTCCTATATTGTACAGGGATCCTAAGAGAGTATTGGAATGTTTACAAAAGGCTTTAAGAGTAGCTGACTCCTGCATCGATCCTTATCTATCCTTGAAATTGTTTCTTGAAATATTGAATCGTTGTTTGATTTTCCATGTCTACGGCAATTACCTTGTTGATTCGAGATACATCAACGGTTTAATTGACTTGATCAAAACAAACGTCGATAACTTAAAGGATGACAATAGCTTTAGAAATGACGATGACCAAGAAGCCCGTTTATTTAGAGAAATCGAAAAGTATTTCGATAGAACGTTGAACTACATCAGCGAACAACAGGTCAATGAGAATAGATTCCAGGACATAGTGGTGTGAAACAATGCACTTGAATCTGTTTTCATTGTTTCTCTCGATGTCTATCTTATCTTTTTTTGCAATCTTAAATTCAGATTCGCATGTGACCTTGATAAAATTAGTCATCTTTTAATCGATAATATATATATCTATACCCGAATATATGTGTATAAAGACCGTCTACGATCATATAAAAGAGCGTATGATTGCTTACTTTGGTTCGTCTATCTGCGAAAAGACTAATTACAGGGGTTTATCTCTTTTATCCTCGCCCCTATCTTTTCTTTTATCTTATTTTTTTTTTTTTTCTGCTGTGGCACCACCCCTTTTAGACAGTTTTTTTTTGTTTGGTTAAATAAGTGAAATAGTAACTTGACTCTATTGTATTTCCTTCTACCTATATATAGCCCTTGTTATCACGTCCAAGTTGGTAGGATTAGTCAATTCAAAGATGAGTAATCATTTGGCTAGTGATCTTACCTTGATGAACCGTTTGCTACATGGCTCTCCAAGAGAGCCTTCTGGTGCTCGCCATGAGGGACCACAATCGACTGAAAACTTGTTACCATCTTACAGTGATTCAATTGACGAGAAAGATATGAATTATGACTTTGAATATGCTGAAAAGGGTATACGAGTCACTACAGAACCAGCTCACAGATTTGGCTCTGTCAAATTCTCCACTATCTGGTCAGTTATTCGCTCTGTTATAACGATTATTCTTTTGACTAAGTATATAATGAGCTACTATAACCAGAGCAATAACTCAAGTGATAGTACATACGTTATTGATCCTCGTATATGTGATAATTTCCCAGCTAGCACTAGTGTCGGGTTTGAAGTTGGGTATCCCAAAATACCACATGAAAAGTATGGGAAACCAGTCTTTACTCAATTGTTAATCAATGATACATTCTCAAATTGGGGCCACCCCGCTCTTAATTATTTCTCACCTCCTCGTGATATTGATTTCAATAAAGTTGTTTTGACTTTGAAAACGACTGTTGATCATGTTCAGTACGATCGCTTAGCACATTTGTACGTTGGTGGTGCTGAAATATGGCGTACCTCAACAATTGAACCAGGTGGACAACTTCGTCATGCAATTGCGAAGAAAGACGTTTCTGATTATCTTCCATTATTCAAAGTTCCAACCAATGTTTTGTTTCAATTGGATAATTTGGTAACAGATAGACTTCAAGGAGTGTTTGATATTCAAATTTATGCTGATTTTTATTATGTTGACCAAGCTTCAACCGAACCTGAACTGGAAAGCAAGGATGGGTATGAAATTTTTTCAATCCTGAAAGCAGCTGATAAGGTTTATCCATTAATTGAGAAATTAGACCCATCTAAACCGCCTTTAGTATATTTCCCGGATGATAAACTTTCAATCACTTTACCAAGAGTACCACACAACACCACACGCTTAAGATTATCAATTTTCACTTCTGGTAATGGTAACGAAGAAGACTGGTATTCGAATGTATTAGACAGATATGCTGGGAAATTTCAAGATAAACTCTTCGGGCATGGACCCAGTAGATTTATTAATGTTTATTTTAATGGTCGCAAGATAGCCACTGAAGTACCTGAAGCAGTTATTTTCACCGGGGGTGTGAGTCCTGCTCTTTGGTTCCCAGTCGTTGCAACCGGTGCATTTGATCTTAAAAGCTATGATCTTGATGTTACTGGGTTGTTACCTCATTTATGGGATAGCGAAGATAATTCCGAGACTGGTACTTTAACCATTGAAGTGAGTAATGGCATTGATGAATACCAGAATGCAAATTCTGGCATAGGAAATAATTGGATAACCTCTGCCAATCTTCTTACGTATGAAAATTCCAATGTAACCGAATCGAGTGGTAGTATTACCTGGGTTGATGGTGATGCCGATGGGAGCACCGTCAGTATTGCTCCTCCATTTCTGGGAACCCTACTTCAGGTGATTACGAGCAAGTTATGGGCAGGTTTCAGAAGTAACTTGGTATTTAAGTTAAATAATGGAAATGTTTTAAATTCGGAAGTATTGTTCAATACTACATCTACAATCTCCAATGTTCAAACTTACGCTGGGTTTGGTGAAAATCAAAACGTTGTCCATGTGGGTAAAACTCTGAAGAAGTTTACAATCGTTGATAATGATGATGGCACTGAGTTACATTCATTGAAAACCAAATATGGATATCCTCTTGTTCTCTCCGTCAAGGAGGCCGAGATCAAATCAGATGATGTACCTGAAGTGTTCTTGAATGTCAGTCTTGTCACCGTAAGATCTAATAAAGTCAATCTAAATAATAAGACCGCGATTGACTTAGAAACTTCGCAAAATGGGACCTCAGAGTTTTACTTGAATCCAGCAGGAAACCATGGAACCGGGAAACTACGCACCAACTACACCCTTGAAGTATTTGCACCTCTAGGTGAATATAAATATAAACGTGTTGTCGACACCCAAAATGGAGCAGTTTTATCGGATTCCGAGCTGGACCGTCAATTGGAATCCTATGGCACTGATACTAACGTCGAGATTTCTGAAGCCATAGCAGATTTTACTTTAGCCATTAAGAGTGACAGTTGCCCTAAGATGGCGATTGCCAAGCTCGAAACATTAATTGGTGATATTATAGGAGTATCAAGTAATGGAATTGATTTCGAGAACAACACGCCGAGATATCCTGTTCCAACAGAGAAGACTTTTAAGAAATATAACTCACTCAAATTTTTAGCTGTGTGAGGTTCAATTAGGCAATTTGGTCTTGTTTTTGTTCTTTATTTTTATTTTTATTTTTTTTTTTTGACTAACTTCGACCTGGCCATGGTGTAGTTTGGTGAACAGTTATAGGAACCCCACTTTCTTGTTGTTTTTGATAAAGCTCGCTATTAGTTGTATGAAATATGGTTTTAGGATAGATGTGAGTTTTTCTTTCTTTCTTTTTTCATTTATGTATGTATATTGTAAAATTATGGTTTCTTTTTATCATGTTTCAGAAACATGACCGAAATATATGGTTATAGTTACTCTTTGGTGCAAGTCTATGCTTATTTTTGTTATTTTTCACTCTTGATTTGACCGTGTACTTCTTTTACTCTTTTCCCTCTGCAGCATTAAAGTTTGATGAAAATAGTGGCTTTTGGTGGGGGTCCATCACGGAATGGCACTACCCTTGATGCTGCAACGGTTATTTTTGCTTTGGGTTATTCCATTGCTATTTTGGTCTTTATCTTTTGGTTCGAGTCAAAAAAAAAAACTCCATAAAAACGAGAAGGCTGCTAAAAACGCGCATTTTTAGTGATTGTTATTTTTTTAAGCTTTATTTTCTTTTCTTTGTTAACATTTTAGTTTAATTTCAGTTTTAGTTTGTTAAACTGATACTTGAATGGGACCGAGGATCGAAGGGTACGTCATTACATTCCAATATTGGTAAGAGCATAGCATTTCTCGAAGGTTAAAGTTTATTACCGTGGATTCAAGTAGAATTTTGCTCGAAGAAATGGCGTAAGTGATGTCCATTTTTAAGTGGTGGTTACTTCGGCTAACAATATCCAGGGTCTATTGTTTTGGATTTTGGTGTGGATCATCTTGTTGACATTTCTGCAATTCATCCTGTCAATATTGACATAATTTAACAGTTTTAAGCCCGTTGAGTTACTAACACAGCAAGTGGCTTAGTGAGCACAATCACATGCGGATTATCCTTAGTGGTGTTTAAAGATAATTGACAAGCATGGCTAGAAAGCATTGTTAAGACTTAATTTTTTTCTAGCTTTCCCGATTTTGCATGAGAAAATGCAGCCAAATTGAGTGCGATTACTCTAATTTCGGAATTGATTAATTGTTTCTTTTTTTAAAAAATGCAATTGGTAAATATTGAATACGGTAATCGATGAGAGACCAGAGTGGCACCGAGTTAGAGTCGTTTAGTAGTGAAATTGTGTTTGGGACCACGATAACGTTAGACCATCAAAATCGAAATTGCAGTAATATATAAGGATCAAGATGCCGGGGCAATTCTTTGAATTTGGAGACTTGATTAAGGTCTCGGTACAAAGATATTGGGAACGGGAGCTTTCAATCTGGGAACGAATCATTTCAATGGAAGCAAATCAGCCACCACGTACCATGAGAAGCTATTCTGATAAAGAGACAAAGAAGAACGAGTATGTGGCCACTCCCAATGGCTTAATTCTTGAGGATGAAACTGAAGCTGAAGCTGGTCTTGACTTCGAAGATCTCCAAGGATCACACCCTCAGACTTCAAAGAAAGTAACTGTCACCAAGTTGTTTCAAGTATTTTTCATCTCATTGACAGTTATTGGGCTTCTTATTACTAGTTTACGCTTATCACAGCTCAATCGGAAAAAAAATGATGAATATTCCAACACTGGTTCGCCAATCGAGGATGATCTTGATTTAAGAGATACTAATCCTGATTCTTTCACAAAATATTCCAAGTTAGGACTTCATGCCCTCAGTCACGTTAACCTTGCATCCCAAGCAGCTAGCGTGAACGTTCCTGATGCTTATAATCAAGGTATTGAAGTGTCGTACCCCTACGTTCCCAGCTCAAGCTATGGGAATCCAGTGTATTCTGGCTTAATTCTTAATCATACTTTCGGTAACTCTTACAACGAGCCTGCTTTTACTACCTTTTCGGTACCAGAAGGTATTCAATTCAATAAAGTCGTATTGACTTTGAATACGTCGGTCAATTACGTTCAATACGACAGATTAGCCCATGTTTTCGTGAATGGGGCCGAAGTTTGGAGAACATCTACGATTGAACCAAGTGGAGAGCTTCGCTTTTCAACATTTAAAAAGGATGTATCCATTTATTCTTCGTTGTTTGAAGGTGAATCAGATATTTTGGTTGTTTTGGGCAATGTCGTCACCGATAGTTTGAAAGGTGAATTTGACACCCAACTCTATGTTGATTTTTACTATTCTGATGAGCCTGCACTTGCTGGTGATGATGATACGAGTGTTGAAGACACTCTAACTTTGGGTCCAATTAAAAAATATACTGCTCTTTCCACTGTGAATGGTCCCAATAAGATATATCCTTTGGTTAAACAATCTAGCCCAACGGATACCCCAACTGTTAGCTTACCAAATGATGATTTTAGCATCACTTTACCTATAGTTCCGGTGAACACAACCCGTTTGAGATTGGCCGTCTTCACCTCAGGAAACGGTAATGAAGAATTCTGGTACACCAATGTTTTGGATAAATTCACCAGTTTGTTTGGCGGTTCCTTGGGCCATGGTCCAGCAAGATTCCTTAATGTATACTTCAATGGTCAAAAGATCCTTAGTCAAACACCTCATCCAGTTATTTTTACTGGAGGTATTTCACCTCTTCTTTGGAATCCTGTTTCAAATAATGCATTTGACTTGAAAAGTTATGATTTAGATATCAGTGGGTTGTTACCATACTTGTGGGAATCTTCCAGTAACACTGCATCTTCAGGTAACTCTACCTCTTCAAGAACATTGAAGATTGAAATTAGTAACGGTATTGATGAATTTGATGGAGGTGATTCTGGTATTGGTCAAAACTGGATCACTTCTGCAAATTTGTTAACCTACGAAAATGAAGATGTCGTTAACGCAAGTGGTGATATCTTACATATTGGCCGCCGTGATCGTGGTAATTCCATCGGAGTGGCACCACCATACACGGGTACTGTTCAACAAATAGTTAATGCAATTTTAAGTGCTGAATTAACTAGTAATTTGGTCTTTGAATTAAACGGTGGTTCAACTTTGAATACTACCTTCTCTTATCATACCAAAGGCGAAATATCTAACGTACAAAGCTACGTGAACCTGGGTGCTGTTGAGAGTATTATTCACGTGGGCCATTCAGTTAAATCTCTTCTCATCTCTGATAACGAATGGGAACAATTGAACGAGAACTGGTCGGGTACTGAAGGTGCGGGAGTTATATTACAATTGAACACTTCCTTAAGTTATCCCTTAGCATTACACACACAAGAAGTATCAAATACACTCGATGTTCAACTTGTCAATGTGAAAGACACTGAAGTTGTTTTAGGTGATAATCCTGTTTTGAAGGTGAGTGCAGTTCAAAATGGAACTGCTAACTCCAATGGTCAACAACACGTTGTATATCAATTAAGTGCATCAGAGCCTGTTGCCAATTACAATTATCAAAGAGTTGCCGATGGTTACGATCTTCGTATTGTTTATGATGTTGAAGGTGAAAACACCGGTCTGTTTATTGATATCTCCCAAATCGACTTAGAAGATCCAGGTAGCGGACAAGATACTAATAATTACATACAAGAGAGTATTCCTAGTCAGTTCTGGAATGGTTTTATTAGCTCAACCATTGAGAACGTGACTTCCTCTGGAATTGAAAATGAATTAAGTACCAGTAATCAAATGAGGCGATTATTAAAAAGACAACTTGAAGCTTCAAATAAACGAGAAAATGATGGAGAAGCATATAATAACTACCCTCCACCAACGGAGAAAAAATTTAAACGATCATTCTTAGACAAGAAGCTCGTGATTGGAGCAGATGCTTGATGTATGTAAAACTACTTTTTTTCTTGTTCTTGTTCTTTTTCTTTCTTTTTCTTTCTTTTTCTTCTTTTTCTTCTTCTTCTCCTTCTTCTTCTTCTTCTTCTTCTTCTTCTTCTTTCTTCTTCGTGAATTTTTTATATCGAAATATACATTGAGTAATGTTTTTGGTTCTTTAAAGTCCGGTTCGTGACTTACTAAGAGTAGAATTGAAATTGGATTCTTAACCAAAGCCAGCCCATTCAATGGAGAAAGAAACAATGTTTGAGTCTTGAGAGAACAAATTTGTTAAGTCTTTATTATCCTGACTGGAAGTGCTGGATTCTAACTCACCACAAACAACCCAGGCTTTCTTTACTGCTGTTGCTAATCTGCCACCCGTAACCAAATCCAAACAGTTAATAGAATCTCTAGTAGACTTTAAAGACTTCACAATCAAATGGGAATGGAATCTCAATGGATCACCAGGATAAGCTACAAAGTCCCCTCCGAATCTAAGGCCCGGTAGCAAATAAAAACCAGATTCCTTTATGTGCCTATAAGTTTTATAGTTTGCTATTAGCCCATTTAGATTCAGATTGTTTTGAATCAACTGTGATTGTAAAAAATCACCGAGAGGCACAAATATGTCTTGTGAAATCGACAAATTTTCTTTGGGTAGTGCCTGAGTGTTCTTAGTGACGATAAAATTCTTATCTGTGTACTGCAGTTGTTGCTTTAGTTGTTTCTGCTTAACCTGTTCAGCAGTCAAGTTTAGTTTCTTAATCTTTGATTCTGTATTTTCATCAACTATTAGAATCTCGTTCGACAGATTGGCAGATGTAGGGCTCGAAAACTGCAAGAGCCACTCATTATACTTTAAGTTATCAACTAAGATGGCCTGATTGTTCTCCACCAACCAAATAATCTCGTATAAGGTAAGTTCAAGAGGAACACTCAAGAAGACGTTCTGCTGTGGTGCCACGGGTAATGTCCCTAGTAAGACTCCAAGAATTCCCAATTCTCGTAGTCTTTTAACATCATCAAGATCAAATATCAATACTTTATTGTTAATAACTGGAAGAAGTACCTGGGGTTTTGAGGGTGGATCCGAATTTAGATCTGAATTTGAGGAATGTGTTGGGTTTACTATATAATTGACGTCATTTTCCTGACTCATAATAGAGTGTATTGACTATTAATTGCTAATAGTTATGTGACAAGATAATTAGATCGGGAGTCTATTCGGTTTTCTTCGATGCTTCTTTTTTTTTTTTTTGTTTTTGCTTTTCTTTGTATTTTTATTTTTATTTTTATTTTACTTTTTTCCCAAGCGAGCAGGCCCGTTTTCAGCTAGCATTAAAGGAAACGGCTTTACAACACAGCGAACTCGGAATAACTAAGCACATGCTGTTGGGAGCATTATGTGTCTTACGACATGTAACGGAGGAAGAAGTGCTTCCAAACGTTTAAAACCCAAGGAGGAAAAAAAAAATGAAACAGACAGAAATCTTAAATAATACACTAGAACAATAGACACCGGAGAGGAGACGTATTGAGCGGAGTTTCAAGAGCCAGGGCTTTTGTTCCTTCTTTTTTCTTTAAATCTATCTTTATTTGATTGAAATTCTTGAAAGAGCTTTGTTTACGTTCCAAGATTTTATTGCAATACGAAGTTCCTCGACTTGGTAATAGTATAGCTTTGATTTTTGAGCTTTTATTTTTCGCATATCGATACACAAGAAACTCAAAAGACAAAAGTGGTTGGGAGGGTTGAAAGAAGTGACAAAGAGTAGGGGGCTCATATACATGCGTTCTAGACCAAGATGTGATAAAGTCAATGTGATTGAAAAGATTTACAATAATAGGGTATTTACCAGTAAGCAAAGTATATGACCAAGCCAATATGCGTTGAAATAAAGACAAGAAACAACCTTTGAATTAGAATTGTGGATCAATTCTGATGACCATCTTATTGTTATTTTGACCGGAAGTTAAGCTTGGATCAAGAAAACAAGACAAGCCATAACAAGTTGTTTGGAGGCCATAACTGAAACAAAGTTAGATGCAGTTTGCCTATTTTTCCTGACTTCTTATGGGCGGCCGTTTGGAGACACGGTGATGTGAGCTTTTGAATGGAGCCCAATAGAGAAAAAACAAAGGCAAAAAAAAAAAAAGAAAAAGAAAAATTTAGTTGATTGAAGACGGTATGGGGCCGTTCATGTAGTGGAACCTAGGCATGGTTGCAACCTGTGATAAGAGCCGATGTATTGTTTCATGTTGAGAAGTTTGTTTCAGTCTAGACATTCACCATGTTTTTTTTGGAGGATATTCTTGTCTCTGTTGAACCCAAGGAAACTTTGACTGAGTTTAACAGCAATTGATATCTGGAAGAGAACAAAACATAAAAAAGCTTTTTTTTTGAAATGATGTGCAATGTGTATCTTACATTGTCGGATGTACGACAGACAAAGAAGACACAGACCAGCGAACAAGAGTCGGAATTGGCGAAGATGTAACTGTCACTGCACATCGCCCTCGGAGCCCATCCGAGGGCACAAGAAAACGACCGATCAACCGATCTACGGATCTACCCTCGACGATGGTACCGGTAAAAAAATATGCACGAGCATGCTGCATGCACGTATCAAAAGCATCGACAAAAATTATAAAAAATAATATGAAAGAAACAAGACAATACGAGAGTCAATGCAAATGCACGAATAACATACAATTATACCTCTTACAACCGCTACTTAAAACCCACACGGCAACTACAGTAAGCGCAAAACGTTAGATACCTTTGTTGGTTGTAAGTAATCGTCAAGTAGGTTTCGGTTTATGCTTGATTTCTTCACTTTGCGTTGTATTCGAAAATTGCAGTGCAGCGCAGTGCAGCGCAGTACACCAAGAGCAGTACTACAACCACCGCTATTTGTTAATTTTTGGTGTGTCATTTGTTTCATACATGAGGGCCCAGCTTAGTGAAATGTAGTTTTTTTTTTTGTTTTTTTTTTTTCTCTTCTTTGATTAATCTGACTACGAAGTATATTGTGGGCTCATGATTAGACGGGTTGCGCTAATCACAAAGAATAGGTCCAGAACACCCACCCCCACTTCCTGTCTTTTTTTTTTATATATTTGATGTAGTATTTGTTTATTTTCAGCTTTCTAACTTGATTTATTTTATTCATTTTAATTTAATTTAGTTTAAAATATTATTTTTTTTAGGCGCTGCCGACACTACCCTTCGATCTACCAGCAGGTTTAGGTTTTGACTTATATGTACCAGCCTTCTACGCTAGTTATGATTAAATTCTATCGCTAGTTATCCCAAGAAAAATAAGGAGGTGAGCCCAACACTAGTAGAATAAAACCAAGAAACGAGAAGGTAGGTGAAATTTGAGGTTGACCCACAAGTGACACAATCATGAACTACACTCTTGTTTTTATCTCAGGGGTGGAATAAGGCAGACAAACAAAAGAAAAAAAAAAAAAAAAAAACAAAGTGAGAATTTATGGAGATCTTGCAGGTCTATTCTTTAAAATCTTCCTTTTGTATTCGGTAATTCTCTTTGTTTTTAACTATATACTTTTGTAGTTTCTTTATATATTCAGCCTGAGCTATTAAGTCTAATTTACAGGGTGGGGTGGCCATTTCGCATACCCACGGCAATACCCTTTGGGGTGTTGGTACTTTTTAGTTGGTGTCAGAGCCAAGCAAAGTCATGTCAATTGCCTTATCTGAATCTTAGCCATATTCCAACCACAGAATTAGATGTTAAGCACACCTTGGCGGAATGAAAGATCGTCCGTATATTCACTTCATGCTTGAAATATTTTCTATCTTGTTAGTGTTTATTTTATGTCTCGTCATAAAGAGGGAGAGAAAGGCGGCTGCTTTTTGTATCAGGACCACTGAATAAGGGTCGAGTTGTACTGACGGACACAACAATACCAATAGTTGTGGTATTGAACTGATGAAGATCGCCTTACAAATTAATTGACAGGTCAATTGATAGATTGATAGAATGATGTGTCATTTAACTACATGGTAGGTGGAGCCTGTAACGAACTGGTAACAATAGCAGCCTGCATTTGAATGTTAATCATCTAGCGAGAAGAACTTTTGATCAGGTCCCATATTCATTTTAGAATATCTACCCGAGATCCTCAAATGGTAATGAATCGCCCTAACTCAATATATGTTCGTCTTACGAGAATTTTTTATTTGTTTGTGTGTGTTCTTTATAAGATGGGAAGAGGAAGAGAAAGAGAAGGAGAGCAAAAAAGTCGTGCCGTCTCCCCCCTCCCTTTGTTAAGGGCAACTATCGGCTAAATCAGCGATGGTAGCATTTTATGCGATGTACAAGGTACACTCTCACCTTCTATGCTTTGCCGTGCGTTGGGATAAACTCGAGTCAGAACGGCAGTGTGCTAAAACAGAAGTAGATGCGTTATGTATGCGTAGCTGCCATGCTTGAATTTGAGAAAAATCGAATAAATCAACCCAGACATCCAGTTCACCCACCACGCGATGATGACGGTTGATGGCGATTAGCTATCGGTTATACCTTCCCCCGAACTTTCAGTGGCTTCTCAAGAATTGATCAGCTTTTTTCGTTATATGATTATTATTATTCAGTTGTCCTGTTTTTTTTTTTTCTTTTGTACATAACGCTGTTTTCGTTGGGGCGGCATGGGACATGAATTAGATGCAGCCTATTGCCAGGGACCGGTGGACACGCGGCGAAGACCAGGTCGGGGCACGGATGGCTTGAGGTCGCTTGAGTCCTTCGGTTGCTAGGCGGACGGACCGACCCTTGGCTTTTCTCGCCCATTTCTTATTTTATTTTTTGTTTTGTAAATTACATCCATGATCAGGGGAGTGGTAGAGAGTGGGGCGCGGAGGGGGGCCCTGGTACCCGGCCCTGATTCCCGGCACGAGGGCCGGGCCCCACCTACTACGAAATTCACCGCTCAACCCCCAGTATAGTACACCACACCACGCCGCCGCGCTGGGTGTGAGACTGACTTCCTAAAACAGGACAACTCTCCGTGCTCTCACTGTCTACAGGATAATTAAAATTAACCATGCACTGAAACCAGTAACAGACTAAATGATTTCACAATCATCAAGTATTAGCTAGGGATGAAAAAAAATTAGATAAAAAAGAAGGTTTCAGGATTGCCGTTTTAATTGGTATATCCGTTGGCCACGCACTTGTTACCGCCACCACCTCTCTAATTTATCCCCTCGTCGGATTATTCCCCAATTATTTAAGATTGAGTTTTTATTTTCCTTTCCTTTTTAAGGTTTAGCTCTTTGCTAAGTCGGCTCTTATAAATATTTGCAACAGCCGATACGTGAATGTGAATATGGCTTTCTGGTTGCTGCTGATTTCACGAGGCTAGCATCGATACTGACATAACTTTTCTAGTTACAATTACCCCACCAGTGGATGATTCACCAGCAGTTGAGTAGTCAATGATACAATTGGCCAGTGCCTTTCTGGTCATTATTTCCAACAATTTTCAAATTTCTTGCTTTCTTTATTTTTTTTTTTTTTTATTTTTATGTTTTTTTTTTTTTTGCAATTCTTCTACTCCTTTCTTGTCAACGCACAATACTTTCAATCCCTTTATTCTTCTACTCCCTGATACTCCTTTCTTCTCTCCCCGATCCGCCCCTCAATTGTATATTCTGCTACTTTCATTTTATTTTTTCTTTCTCTACTAGACGATTCATTTCCAGTGTATAGAACAGACAATGAAGTGGTACGCTTCAACTTAATGACCACCGAGTGACGATCTCTTTTGTTAGCAGTATTGTCTTTAAAGTCAATAATTATGCTTTTTTTTTTTTCTGTATTTTGTTTTTGTTTGATTCATCGATCGAGCGATCGATTTCTACCGTTTTTTCTTTCAAACTTCTAAACTAATTTCTATTTCCATTGGTTTTGTGCCTTTCCCTTTATTATTTGAACTCCCATATTTGCCCATTGCCTATTACAGCTGACTCTACTGGTAGTCTTTAATTTCTCTAATTTTGGCAGTTGTGCAGTTGTTGGGAACAAGAAACAAAATCATAAGCTAGTCTGTTCATGCAGAAAACACGAGAAAAAATGATCAAAAACGGTAATAACGAGAATAAAAAGCCCAAAAAAACTAACTAACAAAAAAAAAAAAAGATGTATGCTTCATACTTCAACTTTAATACTAAGCATTTTCAACTGATGCCAGTAAAAAAAGAAAGAAAGAGAGAAAAATAAAAAGAATGTGGCCCCGCCTTCATGAGTTGATTTCATTCAATGGTTGCCCGTAGCTTTCTCTGATGCATCAACCGCCTCATGTTACCAGACAGCTCTCAAGCGGACTTACAGGTGCCAATGCTTTACACATAACCCGTAAGGAACAACCAAAGCTTGAGAAAGAAGAAGAAATAATAATAATAAGATAAAATAAAGTGAGAAACACAACCTTCATACTCAACTTCAGTATAATGGCCATTTACACGTAGATGAACAAACTATTGTTTATAGGACGGTGCCGCCCCACCCTTAACCCCCCGTTTGTACCACACGGTATTCCTCGTATTGTCTGGTATAAAAAGTCCCGTCAGAGTGTTCAACCCTATGCCCCCAAAGGGGAAGTTTGAGTTGTACCTGAATTAACCACGACGAGAATCTTTCTGAACACAATCTTGTGTTCGATTTTTTATATCTCTTTATTTTTAATTCATTTATTTATTTATTTATTTTTTTTTTTTCCGTATAATTTATTTTTACTTCTTTGTTAGCCTTGTTGAAAGTTTTGTTGTGGTTCATTTTCAATCGTCCTGGCTTGTAACGAACCACAATGCCATGCTTCGTACTGCAATCAAATCCGCCAACTTGTTTCTGTTCGTGTATTCAACCATGCTCACCGTCTATTATGTGAGCCTCACGAATTCATGGGAAAATGGCTCGGAAACTTTACCGCAGTCTCACAAAGTGATTAGCACTGAATTGACTCGAATTGAAAGTTACGTCTCAATATTAATTGGGTAAGTTATAAGAGAAGACAGCCCCTAACTCGTAGATAACCCCGTAAATGGAGTTATTAAGCGTCATTAAAGATCAAATAAGGCATATTACCAACCGTTTCTAGTAATCTCGTTATCAGCGTTAAAGTATTAAACCCTTCTTAGCAACAATAGTACAGCTATAAGTTCGATAGTCTTATAGATTAAAAGGGTATATACTTATCCTAAAACTTACTTTTGGATACCCCCACGCGAGGTTTGACAAAGAGCAATCTCAAATACAATACTCAACGAAGAATTAAAGAAGAAGCAGAATAATCAAGATATGAATGAAGGTAAATAAAGGAAAAAGAAACGAAGAATTGGCTAAAACAATACGATTAATTGATTAATCTAATTAAGCTGTTGCTCTGATGAATAAAGCAACCAGATTCATCTTTAAAGAACCTTATATTTTTTTTCATATCTGTAAGTTAATCTGAACCCCCACTTGAAACAATCCCTGAAACAATCCCTGAGACTCTTGCTATCGCTTACGAACATCTCATCTTAATTGTAATTGCACTGATGAAACTCATATCCCGGCCTATTTCTAGCCATGTCATCTACCATGATTCAACCTAGCTACATGCTTCAATGGTAAAAAATAAATGACAATCAATAAGAGATGGAATAAAAAAAAAAAATAAGGTAAAATACAGAAAAAAGAAAAAAGAACAAGGGGAGTCTCAATAAGTAGAAAAACAAAAAAAAAATGAAGATACTAAGAAAATGCAAAAAAAAAAATAAAGTAAAATACAATTGAACCATTGTTCTGAAAAGAACGGGTCTTTAAGTTCTTTTAGGAACAATTCATACCCTTTTTTTTATTATAATAACCGTTATGTATATTAATTACCATGTTCTGATGCCTCAGTTGGCTTGAATAGTCGTTATCTATATATTAGAAACTAATAAATAAAAAAAGAAAAAAAAAATTACAAAATTAAATAATGGATGATAAGCAATTAGACAAAGCAAAGAAAATCAATTTTAACAACGTCTTTTAAATAAAACATATACCAGGGTAAACCAAAAACAAATAACTCCCCTCAATAGAAGCTTGATAATGATCAGCGTCAACAAAGACAAATTTCAAATAAAAAGGCAAAAAAAAAAGCAAAAAAAAAAAAAAAAAAAAAAAAAAAAAAAGAAAAAAAAAAAAAAAAAAAAAAAAAAAAAAAAAAAAAAAAAAAAAAAAAAAAAAAAAAAAAAAAAAAAAAACAAGAGGTAAAAAAGAGAAGTCAAATAAATAAATAATAAGGAAAAGAAAAACAAAGGGAGCAGAAGAAAATTTGAACGATAATACTCGTGGGAGTTTAACTTACGTCCTCGAACTGAAACTTTAAAACCATATAATAGGAACGATTCTCTCGACAGTTGAGAATATTAGATTAGGTAATGACAGCAAGTAGTGACGGTTAAACAATGTCCAATACTAAGAAAACAGTCTGTACCATGGGTAAAGTTGTACTTTTCTTACTATTATTTAAACCTTAGAAGAGAGTAACAAACTTGTTTACATCTAGCAATCAAATAAGTTACCAATTATTAGCATTGCCTTAAAAAATACACACAATCTTAGTTTTGGATTTAAAGTTTCAATTCGACCCAGCTGGTTCTGTAAATTTTCTTTTTTCTTTTTCTTTTATTTTTTTCTGTAATGCTTCTTATCCATAGTGTTATAGACCGGTCTGGAATCGTGACTTAATATACCCCCAACTATGGAATGGGTTTGATTAAGCCTTTGTCTGACTAGCAGACACTTAATCAATTAAGCTTGATACTGAAATTTTGGTTTTTTCTTTGGGCCCACCATATTTCTCATCTTCTTCAATGGGTGAAATTGTTTCTCCAGATTGGGTCACTGAGAGGTTTGAAGATGATATCACTCGTTTAATGGTAGGATTAGCAAAAGTAGGGTTCGAAGATACCGTGGTACCTTGAGTAGAAATTGAGCTTCCATTGTTGGTATTTGAGTATAATGAGGATGAACTATTAGAATTAACCAGTTTTAAAGTATTTACTGTATTGGGAGAAGTATTAGTTGATAATGGATTTAATCCAGATGCACTTGATACGGAGAATCGAGTTGATGGTGTTAATGATGGTGAATGGAATGAGTGTTGAGAAATATTACGTTTATGACCCGAGGGCAAATGACTGGTTCCACTATTACCACCAGAAGCAATGTTGATAGTAGTAGTAGTAGAAGCAGTATTACCATTAGAATTTTGAGAATTTATATCCTTCAATGGGTTGGGAAAGAAGTCGGGAGCAATTGAGGATCTTCTTGATGCAGATGAGGAATTGGTATTCGAATGGTTGTTAAAGGAAGGAAATTCAAATTGAGAAATAGAATTATTTCTTGATGCTTGATTAATTGGCATAACTGGGGATTCATGATAAGGTGATACGTTACCAGACGTAGTAGAATTAGATAATACCGAAGGTAAATTAGAATGGCTGGAATTATTATGATTTCCTAATGTATGCAAAGTATTGGCAGTGGAATGTCTTCTTAATGAAATAGGATTATGTTCATCAAGTAATCGTCTCTTGGTAGGTAACATATTGGGTCCAGCAGAAGTAGAGGCAGCTAATGGTGGTAATACGGGAGCATTGGAATTATTGACATCGAAACTAGCCAGTCTTAATCCACTAGGTTTGAATATGGAGGAGGAAGTTTTGGCATTTAAAGGTGGAGGACTATTATTTTTACGATCAGTTGTCATATTATTACCAAACATCGATGTATTAAATGAAATTTGTGGTAAGTGTTGAACTTGAGGAAACTGGGTTGGTTTTGTATTTGATTTATTAACCCCACCTGAGACAGCTACAGTTGGTGAGTTATTTCCTGATGATAAAGTTTGCAAAGGAGGTTGTAATGCAGTTTGTTGAATAGGGGGTAATTGGGACGAATTTGAAATAGAAGTAGAAGCATCTATTGATGAGCCTGGAATGGTACCTGTACCACCAACAGCTCCACCACTGCCACCACTACTATGGTTATCATCTTCATCACTTTTGGCGCTTTCTCCATTATCATCAATCAATTTAACTTGAATTGTACTACTTGCCCGTCTTCTTCTGTTAGCACCACCATTCCACCAATTTTTAATGGCATTATCCGATCTACCATTGAGATGTCTGGCAATCTCAGCCCACTTCTTTCCGTGTTTAGCCACGAGCTTTTCAATGAGTATACCTTCTTCTTGAGTGATGGGAGTACGATTTAATGAAGGTTTCAAATTTTGATGATACCGTTCACGACATTGTTTTGGAGTTCTGGTACATAAACTATTGGAAATTCTAACCCAGTTAGAAGGACCAAAAATTGATATAAGTTCCATTAATTTACGATCTTCTTCAGGAGACCAAGGCCCACGTCTTGTGGGACCACTCTGGGTACCATGAACTGTGATAGGAAGCTCGGAAGTGGGGCGTTGGTGAGGGTCAGCTTGTTGATGCGAATGATGAGGCATTCCTCCAGCCATGATCATTCCATTGGCACCAGGCATGGGAAGGGCATGTCCTAGATGGCCTGGTGCTGGTCCTTGGGGAGGTGCCACACCATGAGGTGGTGGAGGTGGTGGAGGGGATATGTGCTGATGCTGAGGGGACTGATGAGCTTGAGGATGAGGGAGACGAGGCCGTGGAGGGCCAAAGGAATAGCTTGAATTATGGTAATTCATAACGTGGGAAGAGGACAAAATTTTTGAAACGTTCTTATTATGTAATGTACGGAGTAACCTTAGAGACCTTCCGTGGAAACGAGAAAATGGGTAAAGATTAAAAAAAAAAAAAGCTTTATGGAAACAAAGTGAATAGGATTATTAACTGAAACCAGTCCAACAAAATTTGGGATAAGATCAATTCAGGGTTAATAAACAAATAGGTTTATTTAAACAAAACGTAAAGCAGATCCAGCTGTCAGGGCAATATGACTAAGAAGGCTCGACTAACAAAAAAGGTTGTTTGACGGCGACAAAAAAAAAAAAGAATAAAATAAAAAGGAAAAAAAAAGGGGAAATGATTAGCGATCAATGAACAAATGGATATTGATCAGGATGGTGCTCAGTTGTTAAACATGGAACTTTTAATTGGTATAGAACTTAGTACAAAAAGTAGACAACGAGTATTTCTGGGTGTTCTTTTCTAGTCAAAGGCGGCAATGTATAATAATAATAATATCTTGGAGTATCTTGATCTTGTTGCCGAACTAAAAAGTTAGATTAAGGAACTTTTTATCTTTCAAGATTCTAATCGACAAAAATGTGGAAATGAAGGGTTTAAAAGAAAAAAAAAAGTTTTGAAATTGTAAAAGAAACAGAACCAACTTCTTCTTCCAACAAGGTAAGAAAACAAAAAAAAAAAAAAAAAAAAAAAAA
>JAJMSM010000092.1:0-38230 GCA_030578475.1 Hyphopichia wangnamkhiaoensis
AAAAGAAAAAAATGCTAATAAAGCAAAATCCCAATAGAGTTAAACGTAGAAAGATTTTTTGATAACCAAAAAATGCTAACAAAACAAAAAAAGTGCTAACAAAACAAAAAAAAAAAAGAAAAAAAAAAGAAAAAAAAGAAAGAAGGGAAAAAAAATGAAACAATCAAAAATAAACGACATGACGATATGATGAATGACACTGAACTTCCCATTCCAACGCCAACAACAGACTATATCAGAGGATCCAGTACTCCAAGTACCACCAGGGGAGCGTGTTTTTGATTTTTCCTTCATGTCTTTGCGGAGTAGCCTTCTTTCCCATCCATACACGGCCCGATCCATCCTTCCATCCCACCCATACTTAGATCTTTTTAGATAGTATACAACTGTGTACCCAAATTATAGACTGAGTCTACACCCCTGCCCTGTTACCAGTGACCTGGTGTTTTAAGACATAGTAAGAAAGCGGATTGGCGTCAGTCTTGCCGTGAGAATTTGTGAAGTTGGGTCTAGCTTTTGCCTTGATTTATCCAGAGATTGATTCTAGTCAACTGTTTGTTTATTGTTTGTTGGTCACTACCCTTTGCATATTCCATTTTTCAAGCGACTGGTTAAGATTGTATCTTTTGGCTTTTTGATTATTCAACTTTTTGAGTATGCAGACTTCACTCGAGCCCAAACCGGCGGGCCATGCAAGATCCAAATCAGCATCTACCCCAACTTTGAAAGTGGTGTTATTGGGAGATCTGGGGGTGGGCAAAACCTGTCTTCGTTCCCAGTTTGTGCATCATATTTTCACTAATGCCTATAAATCAACCATTGGTGGTGATTATCTCACCACCAGCGTATACCTACCTTCGCCTTCTTCTTCTTCATCAGATGCAGAATCTTTAAAACCAGCTTCAACCATATTAACAGAAGCTGGCATAGAAGGAGAAAACTACCTCTCACTAAATGAACCCAACACAGTGCCCCGAAATCGAATTTCTAAAGATCAACGAATTGGTACCAGTAAAGAACAGACCCCACCTTCCCCCGATGAATTGACCGAGAAGGTTAATTTACAAATATGGGATACCGCGGGACAAGAACGGTTCAATTCCATTTCTCAGGCATTCTATAGAGGAACCGATGTCGTGGTGCTTGTTTATGATATCACCAATTATGAATCGGTGCTTAGCCTTCGTGAATGGTTTAAACGATTCATGGAACATTGTCATGTCGAACGACCAGGAGTTATAATTGTGGGCAATAAACAAGATAAGTCAAATGAACGATGTATTGATCTCGATGAAATTAGGGAAATCTTAAGTAAAAATACCGCCGTCAAAGTAGATGATTATATTGATAACTGGGAAACCGATTTACAAGAAGTTACTTCCAAAAGACTCGATTTGGTGGAAAACCTCTTCATTCGTGTGGCTAGATTGGGTCTTGATATCCTTCACAGTGAAAGTGCCAATACCAATAATAAACTGTTGAAGGGTCGTAAAAGAAGTATATTGGGCTTTGATAGTATTGATCTCACTGATATAAATTCAAGAACATCATCCAGCTGTGCCTGTTGATCGATGCCTACTCCTTTTTGTTATCCCTGATCTATTCGTGTATTTATTTCTGACCTCAACGGGCTAGTATTTCACCTCTTTTTGATACTTTTTCTTTTTCTTTGCATCCTATAGATATTCATACCATTCAATTCTCCTATCCCAATTCATACCTAATTCTTTAATACTAAATAAACATCTAGATTTAAAACTTTTGATTTGATACTATGTACATTGATTATAAATATTTACTGATTTATACATTAAGCGTTTGATATGCTTGAAAGGGCCCTAATCATAGTCTAGTTGCTAGGAGATTCGGCCTTGGTGGCTGGTTCAGCCACTGGTTCAGTGGCAGCAGCTTCAGTCGATGACTCTTTTTGTTCTGGTTCAGTGGTGGAAGCTGGTGCTGGAGTTTCATCATCATCATCATCATATAATTCTTCTTTATAGTGTTCAGGGTGTTCCTTGAAACATGATCTCATATTCTGGAACTTTTGGATACAATCAATTCCCTTTGGTTCACTTTCAGAATAAACAAAACAAGCAAATGCTTCTTTGAATTCTTCACCACATGGACCATGGGCCATCCCACCTAAACAAGGACAGTCCCAGTTAATTTCCCCAGTTTCTGGGTTGAATGCAGCACTTTGGTTACCTTCGCCATTTTCTCCGGCACTTTCCCCGTTGGACTCCTTGTCACCAGCAGGGCTTGAGCCATCACTGGATTTTTTGGTTTCAGTTGAAGTTGATTGAACTGACTCCGTCTTTTCGTCAGCAGGTTTGGCAGCAGCACTTTCATCTTCAACCGCTTTTTCCTTGCTGGCTTCAACTTTGGCCTCGTCCACTTCATTGTGGATGCTAGCATTGTTCACACTACCATAAAGAATAGCCAAAGCTGATAACCCAGCCACGGCATATAATTGGGTGCTGTATTGGGAGGATCTGGTAGCACCTTGAAATGATCTTGGTCTGGTAGACAAGAATCTTTGGCCTATTCTGGCATGCGAGGCTGTGGATCTAAGAAGTTGTCTATACATGGTTTATAAGTGACTTTAAAACAAACTATATCTGTCTTGTCAATCAAAGCAATAGTGGTTGTAGTAGTCTTGATGAATTTTTCAATTCTTCAAGTTCATCTCTCTACTAATCTTTTTTTTTTTCTCGTTCTGCTTCCTTTTTTCTTTTTTTTTTTTTTTTTTTTCTCTGGCGGATTTCATGGAGAGCTGACTAAGCCGGGGGCGGAACATACTGATTGAAGACATAACCTGGTTTACTATGCAGGCCCATGGGGGCAACGGTGACATAGTTTCACAACTAGTACTTACAAGACTGGTTTAGATGCTTAATCTACAAGTTGAAATTAGAGTGAACTGATGAAAAAGTCTTCTCCTCGGGTCATATATTAGGGACTTGAGATTGTGAAGAAACGCAGGATGGAAAATTGAAGGATGGGTCAGTCTGGGTGTAAGCAGACTGGAATATTAACAAGAGTACTATAATAAGAACTGAAAGATTTCTATTTACAATGAAACGGGGTCTGCTAGCTATTTGGAAGATTTGGCTAAGTCACGAATATCCTGGGATAAGTCAAGGTGTTCGACTTTTTCAACCACCACCGGCTCGGTGAGAGCACTGGCCCATAAGATCAGACATAGCACAACAACTATTGATGCTGCTCCTACTTTCCTGATCAGTTTCATGGTCTTCTGGGATGTCTGTGAGTCTTCGTCTCCGATTTTATTCAAAAACTGGTTAAAATCTCTGAGCTTCTGTATGGGAGAAAAGTTTCTCTGCGATATAGTGACTGGCCTCGATAAGCCGAGCGAACGATAAAATGCAGTGGGGCGTGGCAACATGGCTAAGTTACAGTAAAGAGTGATCGAGTAAATGTGTATTAGCAGGTAGGGTCTGTCTTCTTCCTTGTGTATTGGTTAACTTTTTTCATTTCGTGCTCCTTTTTTCGTTTTGGTCTTGTAATTCGCTCAATGAAGGTGTACGGCTCTAAGTAGTTGCAAAAAAAAAAAAAAAAATAAAACAGAAAAAGCTAGATATAAAGGCGTAAGTCGTTAAATTATTTACTCATATAGGGATAAACTATTTATACCAATTGGTTCATAAGCATCATGGCCAGAAGCAATCCAAAGAACATCGTCCTGAATGTAAGCACGAGCTTTTTTCCCGGATCGGAACTGTAGCTGATATAATGGTAGTCCCACCGTTGGGTGGAATTGATTGGGGATGTTGGTGAACAAGATGTCGTGCTCTATGCAATAGTCCAGTACCACGTCTTTGAATGAAGTCATCAATTGATAGGAGGGAATACCTTCCACATTAGTGTAAACCTCTTTTTCAGGAACATTCGAAGCACTCGCAGGTACAATTTTGTATTCAGCAATTAAATCCAAAATGGTTTTGGCCAGTGGCAGGAGGTTCTCCCTTATACTTGGCAAAGTTGGAGGTTTCACCACCACATGCTTGGATTTCTCAATTATTAGGTTTATTGCCAAATCGCAGTACCAATCAGCAGCTTCTACTAGTTCCGTGGATGCTTCAGAAATACATTTTTGTAGCGCATTGGACCATGGTTGTACCCATGCTTTCACTTTCACGGAATTGAAGTCAGTGCGGTTCAACAACGATAGAAGCAAAAGAACACTTGGATTTAGTACGGCAAATTGGAAGAAAATTAATGTCTGGGCTTGATTGAAAAGTTGATGATCATCAATTAATCTGATAACCAATTTGAAGACGTCGGCAATGTTTTCCCAAGATGTTGGAATATATTCTGACGATCTGATTTTATTGTGAAAGTGTTCGACCAATGATTTCTGTAAGACGGTTAGAACTCGATTCTTGCGGCCGTCAATATCGCCATAAGGTATTGGAGACTCTAACGCATTCATATCACCATAATATTTATAAACACGTTCAGTGATTTTGCTAGCAATCGAAGACAACTTAGAACTGTCTGCAAAATTTAACCAAATTGATGATTCGTTCTCGATATCTAAATAGCTCTCGAACTTATTATCAATCTGGTCCAATAGTTCGAAGTAGGTATCTTGATCTAACTTCCAAAATAAATTATCTTTGAAGCTGACAATGTGCGTGGCGGGATCCAGAAGAACCTGATCTTCGATTAAGTCCCAGGAACAAATCTGGTTTGAAAGGAAGTTTGCAAGAGTAGATCTAACTATTGCTCCAATCGTCATTAAAGGGTCAATCAAAATAGGGGATTCAGACCAAAATATGAGAAAGTCCAAGATGTCATTATGCTGTGTGTCCAACAGTTCATCGTTATCGAGAATTGCTCTTAAGTTTACATCGAGTATACTAAAAATCATAGAATCCCACTGATTTAGTTTATTGCGAGAGCTGGGAGTCTCTAACTCTTTATATTTATCCACCCAGTCAATTAATGCTTGTAATATGACCTCATCAGTTTCACTTCCATCCAATTTCATCTTTGATATAAGTGTAGAGACGCTTCCAGATAAGAGTGCAATAACATAGTCACCAAGCTTCTCATGCGAAGTAGAGACTGGAGATAGTAATTCATGCAAATACTTGTCTATTGTAGTTATGATTTCAGCAATATCCTGGGTAATATCGAGCTCGGAACTAACACTAGATAAAACTTTTAATGCATTTGTTTCTAGTAACAATTGGTCTTTGTGCAATTTCAAATCACGATCAAGGGATTCTCGTTGGTATTGCAAAAATTTTTCTTGTTTACTTAAGGAATCCCAATTTTCGTTAATGAGACTTAAATCTCGAAAGCTTTGAGCAAATTGATCATCTGCTTGGCCCTGCTGACCAGAATCAGAAAGTTCCTTGTATTTTACAGGAACTGTTAAGCCCTTTAATTCTAATTCTTCTATCAATGCAAATAAATTCAATTCGGGTTTTTTGTCATCAGCAATATCATTTATGCTTTCATTCTCATCTTCACTGCTTATATCGTAATCATCCTTGTTAACTTTTTCGTTGATTCCACCTACCCCTAGACCTTGGGGCCTTAACTTTGTTTCTATTGGATTCACAATACCTTCCTGGTTAGCCCCAAGCCCTTTACCTGCTTGGTACCCCATCTTCATCATAAGTTTAGCCCCTATACCATATCGATCTAGATCTGGCATGGTAGATGGCTCGGTCGCCGGTGCACTATTAAGCCATGACGGCCTCAGCATTTGATTTCTGTTCGTTCCAGGAGTACCTTGTGAAGCTCTGCCACTCTCAAGAGTGTCCTTTTTATATAAATTGGATGCATTGGCTTCTCTATTATCTTCTTCTTCTTCCTTTTCTTCCTCTAAGTCTGAATATTCATCATTCATAGCGTTCGCTAACTGGCCCATGCTCATTGGAGCCGAATTTGTGCCAGATTGTGCATTAGAGGAATTTGGTGTCGACGACTTAGTAAACTGAAGGCCCTTGAACAGACCTATGCCTGACATTTGCTCGAAAGAAGAATTCAGATTATTATTATCCTGAAACTTCTTCATTTATGTCTGCTCTTTCTTTTTCTTTATTTTTTTTATCTTTTTTTTTTTTTTTTTTTTTTTTTTTTTTTTTTTTTTTTTTTTTTTTTTTTTTTTTATTTAGGTTGAGGTTCCAAGCGCGACATGCATAAACTTGCAAAAACTAAATGGATTGATGTTATCGGTATACTTTTATCATGAACCAGGCAGAATCAGCGAACATACAAAGTACGAAAGGTATATCGAAATAAGAAGATGCTAAATTGTCTATATAATGAATGTAGAAGGAGGCTACGCCATTTCTGGCTACTTATTGGAACTAATCAACTTCAAAAGATTCATTTCCTCGTCATGTTCTTGAAATAACTCTTTTTGGTCAACTTCGTCAAGGCCTTCGGTAACGACTTGTAACACGGCAGGTTGGTTATACTCACCGGGTAACTTAAACTCTTTTGGGATGAAATCCCCATATTTGCTGAGCCATTTCTTCCTTCTGTCTCTTTCCTCTTCTTGTAGTTGGTATAACTCATTGTCAAGGAAATCAGATAACCTCTTCAAGAACTTACGGGGGTATACGAATTTTTCATAATGTAGCTCACTAAGATAATTTGACTTGTAAACTTCAAGGAATTGACTGTAGTGGTAGTTTAATTGGTTAATTGTATCTGTATAGATTTCAATTGGGGAATTATCAGACTCGCCCTCGATTGAGCATTTTGAGAGTCTCTCATTCGATGCTAATGACATAATTATTAACTTGGCGAGATTCTTCTTTTTAAATACTTGAAATGACTCGAGGAGGCTCCTGGCCATGTCTATCACTGACTCCACGTGTGGTAAAGCCGAATCAAAGTACAGTTTTGCCCTGGACTCATTCTTTAGGATAACACTGTACACGGTATTGAGTTCTTTCATAACTTCTGGTAATTCAAGTGCATCATTCTGGAGAACCTCAAGATTGACGTGGGCGTCAATAGCATTACCCTTTACGAGAGCCAAGCCACGAGTACACTGGACATAATGGTTTGTGAGCATTTCCAACATCGCCACTAATTCCTGTTCCAAAGAGGAGTTCTCCTTCAATAAAGTGTGAACTGTGTTGTTTGAATCGAGTACCGGGCCATTAGATGTCATTTTAATACCCAATTGCATCGGTATTATTTCTTCGTATTGCTTCAAAATCTTATTGTACTGTTTGACCAAAGTACCATTATAAGGCGTAAGTACTAAATCTTCGAGGCTTGATCTTAATAAGTGATGAATCTTGGTGCCATTGGATTCATATATGCCAATATTATTTTTCAACAACGATAATGCGTCCCCCGAGATAAAATCTCCAAGTGCTAAATAATCACTAGCTGTCTTACTATTTATTTGCACTTGCATGGTTTCCTCAATGAGAAAAGATGGGATTTTGGTGTATTGTAGTTGCAACACTATATTGTCTAGTTGCTCAAGAGCAGGACGTAACTGACGGTTAAATTGGTTGGTGAAAGACTCTATTTCGGACTCTATTTTCGTCTTAGTAGATTCAACATGTTTAGATAGTATCTCCTGTTGGTGGTGCAATGTCTCCACCATGAACTTGGCAAATTGTAACTTCTCAGGTAAATGTGTATCAAGCTGATAACTGGTTGATAAGAGCAGTGATTGCGCCTCTGTGCATAGTTCTCGAGCCCGTTCTAGGGTTCGGGAGGCCTGTTCAGTCCATAGCCTTACTTGATCTTGGTCAATTGTCATTGACATGCTCCTTTGTTATCATAAAGCTATTTGTTAAACTAGTAGTTTTGCCACTTGTGACTAAACCTTCTGATAGCTTATTATTAAGAAAACCACCCCGTTCAGATTAGCTTAGGGAAGTGGTTATATGCAGTATATATGTGTGCAGGACTTTGACAATATTTCACCGAAGAGAAAAAAAAATGAAAAAGAAAAGCTGTATGGAGAGTCGAAAAATTGGAAAAAAAAAACAGTACGGTTATCTGGACAGTTGGGTACTTTACAAGTCAAATCAATCCACCTGGCAATCAAGTCTTCTCTAGAGGCCAGAAATTATATTATAGAATGAGTGGAGTATCCCCATTACGAGCCTTACGTGCCACGACTGTCAAGAACGGGCCCATAAATTTTATCAAAGTGGATGGTGATAATCTGGAGCCTGTTGAATCGATAAAAGATGCCAACTATGTCAAGTTTGGTGATGAAAACGATCCTTACGACTTAAATGCAGTAACCAATTTTTATAATGAAGGCGTTCAACAACCTTTGAAAGCTGTTGTCTTTTGTTGGCTTCATGAAAAATCATCCATTGTCGACTATAAGAATGAATGTTTGGAACTAGGGATTCCTGATTTTAAATTTTTGGTCAAGGCTGAATTAACAACATGGTTGAACGGAAGTTCTGAAACATGTACTTTCATACAGAACGAAGATATCACTAGCACCGAAAAAAATAATACCAAGGAAACTGGTGCCACTACTTTGGATGCAGCTGCTGCTGCAGCTGCATCAACATCTACTTCTACCTTATCTGGTAGTGCTAGCAAGAAACGTAAGTTGGAAGATCCTCAATTGGATAGAATTTCTCAACATGAAAGAAATTCTGTTGATCACAGTGCAGCTTTGAGAGGGGCCAAAAACATAGATTTCGGTTACTTGGTATCAGACGCTAAAAGATTCATTTCCCAATTGAAAGGATCCAAGCAATCCAACCGATCATCGTCATCAAGAAACAATGGGGCCATTGCTCCTAAAAAACAGCCTATTATTGTTGTTTCTCCCGCCACTACATCATTGATTTCACTTGCAAATATTAAAGAATTCCTCGAAAATGGTAGGTTTGTGGAGCCTAATGCAACCTCGACCTCAAGACCAGTTAATGGTATAGTCACAATACACCATAGTTCTGAAAGGTTGGTTTCAGCAGGTCACCACTTCATGGTGGTTGATAATGTCGATATTTTCACTAAGCCAGAATATTGGGATAGAGTGGTGGCTATTTTCACCACCGGTCAGACATGGCAATTTGCCAAGTATAAGTACTCTAGGCCCGAAGAATTGTTCCAAAGATATGCCGGTTATTATGCTTGTTACCAAGGTGATGTTGTTCCAAAACAAATTAAGGATTGGAATGTCACTGAGATTAAAGTTGATAGAGGAGATAAACGTTTTAGAGATAAAATGATTGTCAGAGACTTCTGGTTAGATGTCGAAAAGATATTGCTCGCTAAAGGGTATGGTAAGCAGTAAGTAGTCATCACTTATATGACATTTTCATGATTTTATCATTGCCTTCTCTAATGATTCAGTTCTCTCCTGGTTCTTCCCTGTTGTACTTGGAAACCCACCTTTGCATTAAATGGTCTAAATAGTGTATTATAATTACTTCTCTTTACAAAATAAATTTACTTTAATGATAAGCTCTCTTTTAATTAAAAGCTTAGGTCTATTTTACAAGTCTATGTACATGCATATTTATGAATTTACGACTACCTTACCTCTTATTTATAATTACGTTCCAAGTCAATGAACTTCAGGTAAATTTCTTCAGCAGTTAGATTACTGACTTTCCTATTATCCCTGGATCTGATGGCAACAGTACCATTTTCCAAATCTTTATCCCCCAACATAAGAATATAAGAATAACCTTTTTGTATAGCGTCCTTGATTCTGTTACCGACGGTGTCTGATCTATCGTCAACATCAACATAAAAATTATATCCAGTCATAGGCGAGACTTGACGTTCATCACTCATAATGTCACCCCATAATTGACTTTGTAAAGATTTAGCTGCTTTACTGTGAGAAGAATTAACAGGGATAATAATGGCTTGTCTTGGATTCAACCAAAATGGCCATTTACCTTGGTAATGATCTAACAATATAGCAAAAAACCTCTCCAAAGAACCAAAGACGGCACGGTGCACCATGATTGGTTGATTATCGTGACTACCATCCTCAGAGATATACTTCAATTTAAACCTAGAAGGAAGCTGAAAGTCTAATTGAATAGTACCAACCTGATGTTTTTTCCCAAATGCATCACTTAATAATATATCTATCTTTGGCCCGTAAAAAGCACCATCACCTTCTCTAATAGACCATTTGCCCTTTCCCGCAGTAGAATCGAGAACAGTAGTTAATTGAGCTTCAGCATTGTCCCAAGTTGCAATGTCACCCATGAATTTATCTTCAGGTCTAGTGGATAAGAAAAATTCAACATCCTTAACACTATCAATACCAAATACTTGGTAAGTATCTTTGATCAAATTAATAGTATTTGTTATTTCTTCATTAATCTGATGTAACTCGCAAAAAATATGACCATCATCCTGATGGAACCTTCTCACTCTAGTCAAACCAGAAAGTGCACCACTGGCTTCGTTACGATGTAAAGAGGAAAAATCGGAGTATCTAACCGGTAATTCGTTATAAGATCTTTCAAATTTAGAGAAGATAAGACAATGCCCAGGACAGTTCATTGGTTTTAAACCATAATCATGCAACCCATCACTGCTTAAATGGTCATGTTCGTGTTCGTGTTCGTGACCATGCCCGTCAATTATTTCTTCTTTACTTTGATCGTTGCCTACAACTTTGAACATATCATCTTTATAATTTTCCCAGTGACCAGACATCTCCCATAACTTTGTCTTATAAATAAGTGGTGTAATGACTTCTTGGAAACCATACTTTTGTTGCTGGTTCTTCATGAATTGAACAAGCTTATTAAATATACGAGTACCATGAGGTAAGAAGAAAATTGACCCTGGGGTCAAGGGATCTGTAGTGTATAATCGTTGCTTCTGAGAGATCGCTTGATTGGTCTGAGTGGATGATATCTTAGTGGAAGACCATCTCTGTGACTTCAAAGAAAGAAGTCTAAGCAGCTTCCTATTGCAGAGGAGAGGATAATTCCCCGGTAGGATAAATTTCATTTAAATCTAAGACGGTTTTTAGATGGGTTGGATGAGTTCTTATGATAAAATTTGATGAAAAATTTAACTTCGTCTCTGAAAAAAAACGAAAATAAAATGTACTGAGAACTTAAAAAAAAAAAAAAAAAAGTGAAGTGAAATACTCGTCTTGGTTATTTCAAAGTAGTACTGAAGATAATTATACAAATATCTAGATTGATGGCTATCTAAGATTCTAATATACAAGATTGGGACTGTGAATGTCACATAATGGTTTTATCTTTTTTGCTTCAATGTAGTCGTTCGTTATCATCGGTTCATCCGAATACAAACTTGAACCGAAAGCCTTAGCTTACGGGAGTAGCTGCTTCAGTGGAAACCGGGGTATCCTTAACAGACTCTTGTTTGACTGGTATTAGGTTACCAGAAGCTTCAGATTCTGCATTTTCGGATGGTGTTTCGTTTGGTCTATAATTTCTGTAAGTCAGGTAACTTACCTTGAACCCACTGAACGTCTTGAATTGACGAGGGCTTTTGGACCACTTCTTGCAGCCTTTACCTGATTTATCGAGTGCATAACTGGAACCCGTAGAACTATTCATCGTCAACCCAGCAGTGGACATTTCTTTCACGCCCGGATTGATTTTGGCATTATTCAGGTTTGTAGCGGCAAGACCGGGGTTTCCTCCTCCATTGGCTTTGACTGATGGAGTACTTTTCTCAATATCGTTAGACTCGTCATTGTCGTTTATGTCATTAGTGCTAGCAACTGACTCGTTAAAGCTTGGAGTAGGAGAGCCTGCTTTTGATCCACTGGCACTATTGCTATTTGACATGGAAGCTGCCAACAAGGCTCTTCTCTCTTCAGCAGCCAATTTCTTAAGACGTGACTTGGAGATGGGGGTGGGAAACTCCGGTAACGTTCTTAAAAAATCTGGAGGCAATTTCAATCTAGCCCAGTATCTCTTTGGTGGAGCCATATTTGATATCGAGAACCACTTAATGCAAACGTCTTATTGAAAAGATGGAATGAACAAAGTTGTAGGCTAAGTCCTGGGTATGTATATCTGACACAGATACACCTCGGTATATGGATTTGATTATGCTTGGATGTCTAACGTTTTACTTTATTAAGTTACTTCCAATATATTTATTCTCGTTATTGGTGAAATCTTGATAGGAAAGAGAAAAAGAAAAATAAAAAAAAAAAAAAAGAACGAACAAAATTAGAAAAAAAGAGAAATTACTTAATCCTGTACTGAAACCCCTGACTCTCGAGATCAGGAATTGTGATTCTTATGTCTGATAGCTGTGAAGGGCTGTGTGTTCGATAGTATGTCTGAGAGAAGACCACTTACGCAAAGGGACCGCTTACCGTCCCGTTTGGATATTCTCAGCAATGGACTTAAGCTTGATGTCAGGGCCCATCAAAGAACCTATGAAGGTGCTTATACCAGATCTGCCATAGGATGTTTGTCCTTCTCCATCCTTATTATCAAGTTATTTTCAAAAGAATTTTTACCCATTGGTACCGTTTACACTGCCTACGGATGTTTGTTATACTTCATTGGGGTTGTGAAGGCTGCTTCTGTTGATACGTACTATAATCCAAAGAAGGATATGGAAATGTTCAAGACCAGCGGAGACTCGGTGTTGTTGTTATCGATATTAAGTCTAGCAAGCTATATAGCCTTGTTCGTTTTGGTTTTGAGAATGTGATATGATCTTGAAGATTATATCATTTGACACTTCAATTCTCATTGGTGATTTCAATAATTGTTTTGATGATTTGACATTTTATTATTACTATATACAAGAAATCATGACATTGGCAGGACCAGGTGTTGGCCGATGAGATTCTGTACCTCTTCTTTTTTTAGAAAACTTGATTTAATTAAAAATATACATATGTTCATTAATTCGTTATTTGCTTTAGGTCAAAGCACCCAATCCAAATACAATCAACTGGAATAATAGTTGAATTGACCAGAACCCGACTTTTTTCATTCGGATTAATCTTGCCTCTTCGTCGGCAACATAATCGACAAAACTATCGTAAACTTCTTCGGAAATGTCATCCATTAGTAAAGAATCGTAGATGGTCCATGAACCACTAAAATCTTCGATATTTTTCACCACCCTACTCTTGACCTCGATTAATGTATTCTTAGCATTGATGTAAGCCACGATGGGCCTGATCAAGGCATAATTGATATAAGTAAGTTCGGGTGCTTTGAATGGGACTGTGGATCTAACATTATTCAATCTAATGGTTAGATCTAACACAAAATATCTCAGAATATCTTTTTCAAGATCGGAATTGTAAGCCAATCTAGAATGATGATCCGGTTTTTTCAGGATAACTTGCGGGTTTTTATATCTAGTAGCTTCCTTTTTAATTGATTCCGCAATTATGTTAACCAATTCTGCCATGTTTAAGTCCTTGTTATCCTGCGGCACCATCACATCACCAATCATATCCACTTTTCCACTAGTAATCCACCCAAAGGGACCTTCTAGACCGGTATTAAGATGATCAATATTTAAGGAGTCCACCCGGAGCCTAGTGACACGCTTCCAAGTATCCGAGAGAGAAGTACCATCCTTGTTGTTGTTCATTAAAGGAGAATCAAAGTCATTAAACCTTTGTTTTTTATGAATGGTGAATAAGGAGTTATCATAAGAACCACTCATAATATTGGCATTCAATAAATCGTAAAATAACCAGTGTTTTCTTAATTTAGATAACTCACAGTTATAGATGGCCACATTAAAATGTCTGAATCCATTAGGTTGCCATAATTCGAATAAAACGTCTTCCATTCGGAAATCTTCGAATTCAAAATCACCCGGTTGATAAACATTTTTATAATTGGTGGCATCATCGTCAGGTGCCCAATGAACGTGGGTACGATCAATTACTCCTCTCATTCCTTTGATATCCATGGTTTCCACTATCCCGGTACCATTCACCCATTTATTAAACGACAAAGAAACGTTTACTTCTTCAATGGTAAGATCAAATTGGGTATAGTTACCGTCATCAATTTCTTCTACTACTTCTTCTTCTTCCTCAATTACATCGGAGGCCGATTGACTGGCGGCGTATGCTTCAGCTTGAGATCCTTTCACGAATTTCTTGGATGATTTAGGACGTCTACTTACGAAGCATTTTCTGAAGCTAATTTTCCCATCGGACCAACCTGGGACTATGGCACTTTCGAATGTTACGGTCAATTTAGAATTTTTGGTTATGAATTCCCCAATTTTCCTAGCCACGAATTCCTGGGCAAAAACAGTATTTATGGTGAAAATCACGAGGGAGAAGAATGTGGTGGTGGCTAAGAAGAATAAGAGGGCATTACCCATGACCAACCAACTGAATAGTGCCGAATAATCATCGGTATTGAAGGGTCGATTTGATTTTTTCAATAACCACTTGATTCTGATTTGAAGCCTGGAAAAAATGTTAGTGGCTCTAGCAAGTAACTGTTCCTTAGTGACGGAAGTGGGTACTCGTGGTGAAGGTCGATCTTGTTGTTGTTGCGATTGCTGTTGTTGATTTGAAACTGGAGTTGGACGAGATGGGTTATCTTGGTTCGTCTTGGCTTGAGCTATGTCGTCATTTGAATCAGACAACTTTTTGTCATCGTTCTTACTGGAATAAAAACGAGCCGAGTGATAATTGTGAACACCAGTATGGAACCCAGGCACTAATAATTGTGGCAATGACTTTTTCAAACGCAAAATACTCGTGGGGGGGCGTGTGTAGCTGGGTACCGTCAGAAACATCCGATGGACAAGGTATTGGCACGGCCTTATTCGTATCATTGACCGAATTGAGATCATGTTGGTATAAAGTATTTGACTGTCTAAAGTTAGCAGTACATGCAATCGTTAGTTCGGGCTTTGATTATTGCTCTAAGAAACCCATCAACGCAGAAACGGCCCTGGATGCTCTCTGTGGTAAATTCTCCTGGTTATGGGGGTCCTGTCAGGGTTATGGTGGTGTTATTCCAGTGGCAGTAATCCAGTCCAACCAAAAATAATTTAAAAAGACTAAAGGGTTTCCATATCGAAGGTGCCATCGCTTCGTACCTACTTTTTTTTTTCTCTTTGTCTCTCTTTATTGCCTTGTTGATTGTGGTGCGAAAAGCGTGGGCCAGTTATGGGTGGTGTATGGGTGTATTCCCAAGGGGTATAATTACCCAATCGGTACTAGGAATAAAGCTGTTAGAGGAAGTTTAAGCCAAGTTGCATAGACATGTTGATGTTGTGTTAAACGAGGGCATACAGCCTTTGTGTAAAGAAGTGTGTTCATCTCTTTGGATGTTGAAGAAAAAAGTAGTTGCAAAAAAAAAAAAAAAGCCTATACCGAGAATAATGTGTCATGGTTTAAAATTTCATTAAATGCTCAATTATATGCTTGATTCACGAACAGTCATGACTCACTACAGATCAATATAATCCAACGGGATCGTCGTCAGCTTTGAGTCATATATACACAACAGTATTCTTTGGAAGACTTTTCACTTGCGGTTTTGACTCACTTTGCAAGAGTCATTTTAATGTGCCAGATTGGGGTGCAGTTGATTTTTCAATGCGGGGGAGTTACAATTTTTTTTTTTTTTCCGCTGGGTGAGTCTTATCAGTTAAACGGTGGAAGGGGGGATAACAAGAATCAAGATTCCGACAAAATATTCGATAAGATTATGAACGGCATTGGTAAGATCTGGGTGTGACTAACATAGTTGTTCTTTTAATTCTTAGCTTGACTATTATATAAAGATACCAGTTTGCGTATTTGCAAACCAGTCTTTTAGCTAGTCAATCATTTTGCAATGTCTGGGCCCGTGGTGCCATTCGGCAAACAATTCAGGGAGAAATATTTCACTACTCTTGACAGAGACGTTGTTCCAGTTAATCATGGCTCGTATGGATTGGTCCCAACCCCGATCCACGAAGCTTATTTGAAAGCATTGGCCCAAGATTTACTGTATCCTGATCGATATCTTAGACTCGAGCAACAACCGGCTTATCGTCAGAGTTTACGTAAGTTGGGAGATTTTTTACACTGTGATTATCATAATTTGGCCCTTGTGGATAATGCCACCACAGGGGTTAATACAGTTTTAAGATCGCTCCCGTTCCAAGCGGGTGATAAGGTGGTGATTATGAGTACTGTTTATGGATCCTGTGGGAATACCGTTAAATTTTTACAAGAGAAACATGGAGTGGTGCCGATTGTGGTTGAATTGAATTATCCTTTGAATAATGATGATGTTGTTAATAAGGTTGAACAAATTTTTAAATCTGAGGGACCAATCAAGTTGGCCATGTATGACACCGTTACCTCCATGCCCGGGGTGAAATGTCCTTATGAGCGTATTACTCAATTATGTCGTGATTATAATGTGTTATCCTTAATTGATGGAGCCCACGCTATTGGTCTTATCCCGTTAAACTTGGGCCAGTTGAAACCCGATTTTCTCACGTCCAACTTACACAAATGGTTGTTTGTTCCTCGTGGATGTGCAGTACTTTATGTGGATCCCAAACATCATCGAGTTATTCAGTCTTTACCGGTGAGTCATTCTTACGTACCTGAAAATGCCAAGTTGACCGAATCAGAAATTCGAGATTTATTGATTAATAAATTTGCCTTTATTGGGTCCAAGAGTTTTGCAGCTTCCATGTGTATTGAACCGGCTCTTGAATTTAGAAATAATGTTTGTGGAGGTGAAGAAGCCATTAATGCTTATTGTAAAGATTTGGCGTTGGAAGCAGGCAAATTGATAACTAGTGATGGTAAATGGAAAGGAATGTCTATACTCAATGATGAAGATCAAAGTTTAATCACGGCTCTTATCAACATTGAGGTTCCATTTGATCAAATTGCCGCTGATATTAAATCAAAGGGTGGTAAAGCGGATTTGAAATGGCTTGATTTCAAGAATAAACAGCTTTTGGTTGATTGCGAAAACTTCATCCATGAAAGAATACTTCTTCATTATAAGACATTTGTCCCAGTAGCCATCCACAATGGCAAATTATACGCTCGATTTTCTTGTCAAATTTATAATACTTTACAAGATTATGCCTATTCAAGTGAAGCACTTGTAAAAGTGTTTGAAGAATACCTACAAAATGAAGCTTACTTAAAATATGCCAAGTTATAGAATTTATGTTTAAAATATATATTATTGTTTTTAATTTGACTGTCGTAGTTTGCATCCTCGTCTTGAGGTCTCCACGCATTCTTGTCTCGATTGCCCCATTGGTTTTCTGTCGCGTATTATGCCCAATGTGTTATATAGTGTTTACTAGCTGATTCTGGTAATCACTAACCAGCATCACCAATTATCTCAACAATAACTCTATTCAAAAAGTTATTCTTCAAAAGCTTATTGAATGATAACAATAAGAATGTTCATAAAGGACTAACCCCATATAGTAACCAGTAAGCCTATTCAGGCATCTGGGGCTAAGTGCGGCGCGCGCATCTACAAATTGCGAAAAGCCAAAAAAAGAACAAAAATTATTCCAGACCTGAACGGGGCAAAAGGGTCTAAAAATAAATGAAACTTTAATTTTTTGGCTAAAACGCGTCTTTGTCGCTTATCTGGAAAAACTAAGCAGCTGAGCTCAGACGAAACAGAATCAACGCAAAATTCCATTGAAACTCGACTTGATTGAAGGCTGGTTCGATAAAGCATTATCGAGGCTCAAATAATCAATCATCTAAATTTTTATTATTATTATACGTGTATTAATGGCAGGTCCCATACAAACGTACAGATGCCAAATTAAAAATTAGTATAAGAACAAACTGTTTATGAAAATAAACAAAATAGAAAATATGTAAGAATCGAAGAAGAAACGAAGAAAGGAAATGAAAGAAAAAAGGTGAAAGAAATGGAAAGAAAAAAAAAATAATAAGGTGAATAAAGAAAGGAAAAATTAACATGAAAGAGTAAGACAAAAACCCAGGTTAAGAGTACTTTTTTAAGTATAGTTACTTTTGTAGTATTTTTTTTTTTATTGATGTATTTTTAGTGGTATTAATGATTGGAAAACATGACAGGGTCTAAAGTAAGCAAACAGGGAAAAGTCAAACGGGGAGGGGTTAAGAGTAGGATTTGATCAATTATCAAAACCACATTGGTTAGGGTAGGTTCTTTCGGTGACGGGAGAAGGGAAGACACCGGCAGCGGTCAATCTCTTGAAGTCCCATTCAATGGCATCTTCACACTTCCAATTCCAGAAAATCCAACCGCCATTTTGTTCATAAGCATCTAATTGAGCTTCGATATACTTACGAACGTTGGTTCTGTATTCGGAAGGCCAACTAGAAACCTCAAGATAAGGTTCACAAGATCCAATACGAGAAACATTATCCAAATCACCAGACCAACGGGCACCTTTACCAACCCCGTTAAGCCATCTGGCACAATCGGTCAAAGCAGCAGACCATTCACCACAAACATTCCAGTGGTATTCTTTAGTGCCAGCACTACCGTAGTTACAAGCAACTGAAATATGTTCATCAATTGATCTTTCGAGTTCTTCACCACTAAAGACTTGATAATGGTGATGGTCAACAACAACATTATAATAATCGGGCAAATTCATGAATGAGTCCCAGTAACCCATATCTTGGAAAGCATCGTGAATAATGACGGCTTGATCAGAACCGGGGAATCCACCATTGGCACCATCGTCATCCCCGTGTCTAACGTATTCATAACCATTATTGTAGAAATCCTTCAATTTATTCATGTCCAAAATGGTACCCAAAGGCTCATTCAACAATTCAATACCAATGACAACGTCATCATAATCATCAACCCCATATTTATCGGTAATTTTTTGTAAAACAGAAAGAGTAACTTCGGTATTATTACCATCTTGAAATTTGTAAGAATCACGTAAACCAGAATTGTCAAAACCATTTTGAGAACCGGGAGCACCGTGTAAATCAACCCAAACTTTTAAATCATTTTGTCTACACCATTCTAAAGCTTGGTCAAAATACTTGACTTGGCCTTGAACATAAGGATCATCGCTTAATAATTCAAATGCCCAATAACCAATGGGGATTCTGACAAAATTGAGTCCGGCATTGGCAATTTCTTCAAAATCGTCTTCAGTATACCAAGTTTTCCAATGGGTATCTAAACGTTGTTCGGCCACTTCTTTACCCAATTTTTGAGTATAATGGTATTCATCCACTGGAACATTGGAATCATCGTTTGGTTCAGACCAAACATCAAATAAAGATGGTGTGATATATGGTTCCAATACAAACCACCCTCCTAAATTCACACCTCTAATTTTTTGTTTGGAATAGTCCCACTGCAAATCCTTCTTTTCAAATTGGATCCCAGATGAGCCTTTGGCCACGGGGAATGCTTGTACAATGGCCAATAACACGGCAAATTGAAATAATGTCGATATAAGCTTCATGGTGGGCTAAGTAATAAAAAGGAAAAAAAAAAAAAACAAGCGTATTAAAGAATAAAAAGTTCGACAATGAAAATAAATAGTTCTATCTGAATACTTTTATATATATTCAATTGAAGGAGGACGGATGCGAAATTTATCAATCAGTGAAATTCTCAGAGAAGCGCACAAAATGCAAAGAATTCAAATAACGATTTGTTTATTTTTGTGGTTCGAAATTTTCAAAGGGATGAATTTTTATAACAAACCAAAAAAAAAAAATAAAATGGAAAGAAAAATAAAGCCTTTACTGCGTGTTTCTCTCTTTCAATTGTTATATTTTTTTGATTTGCAAAGTGCGAGGGGCCAGATTAGATTATTGGGGGGAGTATATTATTACTTAATCAAGCGAAATTTGGTTTGGCAGGACTAAGGAATAATTAGGGGTGGCCACTCAAAAAGTACTAGTCTACTGACAAAAGAATGTAGTATGAGTATGTGAGTCTGTGGGAGTGAACGTGAACGTGAATGGGTGTGGTATGGGTGAGGTATGGGTGAGGTATGTGTTGAGAGTAAATTGAGGGAAGGGAAAAAAGAGTGAGATGAAAGAAGAAGGTTTATGCAAAATTGAACTGACTGGTGGGAATTAAATTGTATATATAGTTTTCTACAATCACCATTAATAAATAGAGGGTACGTGCAACATAACTTTACGCCGAGTAGATTAAAAATACTGGACGGGAAAGCACTGGTCAACCACATAGACAGCCCCCTCCCTTCAGGCAGCTTGCCAGGGTCAAAACAAGGTACACAACCCGAACCTAAACGGCAGGCTTGAAACAAAAAAAGAAAGAGAAGAAAAAAAGAAAAGAAAAAGAAACTAAAAATAATAATGTAAATAATAATAAAAGAAAAATACATATGGTTAAGAGACAGGGGAATTAAAAAAAGAAACAGCATAATAGGCACTCAGTCTACAATACAGAAAAAACAAAACAAAAAAGCAAGAACTTACTTGGAGATAATGGTATTACGCATTTATCTTCATTCATTGTAATCACTACGTTTAAACTTTGAGGGGAGATACTGGGATGGCTGGAAACAGGTTTTCATAAACAAAATGGCGGGATTCTTCTTCCCTGACCGTTCATCTCATCACCAAGTACTAATTACCAGCGTGATGCGGCGGCAGAACACTTCTTAATTAATAAATACTTACCCATCCCGAGGGGTGAAGGTTGAGAAATAATATCGCTTATTTCATGTATTTTCCGCCAGTTTCGGCGGACTACTTAACTACTTGACCTGATTCAACTGAATGACTGGGTGCCAATTCATAAACCTTCTTTTCTTTTTTTTTTTCTTTTTTTATTTTCTTTGCTTGTTGCGCGTGCAGCGCGATGTAGAAAATATGTATATATTATTTTCAGATAGAGAGAGCTTAGGAAAAAAGTACGGAAAAAAACAAATTTTACGTATATTAAAAATATGATATGATTTGATAAAATAACCTTGAGAAACAAAAAGCGACAACGGTGAGTCAAATGGCAGTGGCTTTTAAGGTCCGTCAAGGGTGAAGAAAGGAGAAGGAATGGTCAGAGGTGAGGTTGGGGCGGCACCTGTATTTCATATAAAGTAGGCTTATCGTATTACTTGATTCAATATCCCCTTTTCCCCTTTAGTTTCAACTCTAACTCTAACCAAAAAATTTGAGGGAGTTTGTGTTTGTAATTTTGACTGGTATTTCTAGATTACTCGGTTACGACTGTGTTTCGCTCATTAGTATGCTCGTGGTAACCCCAAATTCTGATCACTTTGTTTTAAAACTCGGTCATTGATTAAAACCAATCCGAAACTGGCTTTAGAACGAAATGAAAAAAAAATTGGGCACAAAGTGAAACCACGTATACTTACATATTTTTTCCTGTCTCCCCTCTCATTCTAATGCATATGACGAGGGTTAGTGATGGGTCAGAGCCGAATACCCTTGATCTTTACTTTACAATTGCAAATTTGTAAAGCAACACAAACTGAAAGTAAAAGCAACTGTTTTAATGACATGGAACAAATATCATCAAGAAGTTTTGGATCTGTGGTCGGTTGTAAATAAACTTGGAATTGGCAATTTTAGCTTACTCTTTGGCTCAATTCGCCCCCATTCAGGTCACTACAAGGCAGTCGGGAACAGGTGGTGGCCCCGTCTCAGAACCATAGTCTCATTACTGGTACTGGTACTGCCCAGTACCACTACCACTACCAGTGAACATCTCAACCCTTAACCATCATGTGAAGTGGGTTATTTGTAATTCTACCCTTTCAACTGTTGATGAGGACTAACATTCTGGCTATTCTCAATCATCAACAATAACTAAGTGCATTGAATTCATGGAACAAAATTGGTGCTAACAATAATAGAAGGATGCAGCCTAGGTCTTGTTCCGTGCTTCTAACAATAGGCGAAATGCTCGCTGAAACGGGAAAAGTTGTGCTGAAACAGGAAGGTCACCCTGGCCAGAAGTCGTTTCTTTTTCTCACCACCATACTTTGCTTACTCTAGAACCACGTCCACCACCATTACTATCAATGCCAACTATTTATACAATCACAACTGCTGCTACTATGGGGTTGTGAGCCCACCAGCCCTTTGTCCTGAGTCTTTGTCCGACGCTATCTGTTCATCCGATCGCGCGTCTTACTTTCTGTTCCTCTCACACTCTCTTGCTACTACTATCGTTGATCAATGAATTATCCTGATCATCGGCCATACAGGGAGATGCGGTGGTACTGACACCACCTGTAGCAAAAGCAACAAAAAAAAAAAAAATTTTCATGATTGTTTATATATACGGTTATTCGTACAAAACCAATATACAATTGCTATTGGATAGTCGGTAAACCATGATCTAGAAGTACAGCTACCAATCAATTGGGTCATTCTTTGTGTTGCTTATCGTTGATCACTGTGCATCAATTCTTCTGGGTTGTCTAGTGGTCTTTTTGCGGTTGGATCAAGCGAATGGAAATGGGTTCCAGACCGCCCCTCAATTCAACTCCACACTCTGATCTGATGCAGGTTTTGTGCGGGGCACTATCATTCACAACGCTACTAAGTGGATTGCTAAATGCTAGATGAACACCAAGGTGGTATACTAAGTGGTATACTAAGCGGTATACTAAGTGGTATGAAAAATGGTATGGTTAATGGTGTACAAAATGGTGGACTTGATGGTGGACCTAATTATTAGTGCTTGGTATAAAATATTGGCTCATGGGGAAACTTGTACCGTAAACTAGTTTGACGTATGTTTACTTACACTGAACAAAGACCAGGATGACTTGACAACCACTCCATCTTGTTTGTCTTGTGAATCAACTTATTCCCTGTTTAGTGCATCAAATTATTTCCAACACGCATGCCAACCATTTGTCACACTATTTGTGGAATGGCTTATTGTAATTTACTTGGTATTCACTTGCCCAATGGACATGTTTTGTCACATTTCAACCCAAAAATACGTATTTGAAACAGTCCCTTTGTCTCGTGCTAAATTAAATGACCTTCATCAGTGTAGTGGGTGGTGATTGATTCTCCAATTGTCCTACTTTGTACCCCAATTGTGAAAAGTCTTGGAATGAACAATTAGCTGTTACCAATGAAGTAAATTACGTGCGTTATAGCCTTCTTGACTACCAAATAATTAAAAGAAATTGTACTTGAACAACTAATTGCATGGCTGGCTCATCTTTGTCTTCATACGGTTTCTTACATCTTCTTTTGATCATCGATGAGGTTGATCTCGAGATTTCGAAAAGGGTAATTTTTGGCTGAAATGTGGGGAAAGTGGTTTTTTTTTTTTCCTCATGCCCGTCATTAATTTTCTTTCTTTTTTTCCCCTAGATGGTTCACTACTTGGTGATGCACAGTTCTCCACTAGCGGGTTTCTTTTGAGCTGAAGTCACGTTACCAAACTCTAGTGGATCTTGCTAAGGAGGAAGAAGCTATTTTATCTTCTTTACCCCGGTTATTGTTGAAGATAATACTTGAAGCTCGTTATCGTAAACTAAGTCTTTTGTGGTCCTAACTTTCTCACCAGGGTTCAACTACCGTCGCAAGACATGCGATTCCACACCCATTCACGGAGCTGATCTTCTATCTGTAAGTGAATTTAAGCCCTCTCTTCTTCAACTAATAATTGCTTCCCGTTGTCTCCGCTAATTATAGTTGGTTTAAAATAATCGTACTTTGCCGCTAACGGGTTCGCCTTCATCGGATCGTACTTCATGCCGTATCAATCTGATATGTTAAGTCATTATTAAAATGCAAATAAGTGTTCCACGCGTATGTTTCGGATTCCCTGTGCCATATATTCTAATTAAATTACTATGGCTTATCTTATCACTTATTAAAATGGACGTGCCAACCTGCAAATCCGCAATCCTTGACAGAACGGCTTCTGCAGGTTATCTCTTTCGGGCAGTTCGAAACTATCACCTCCTGCATACAACTCATCTTTTGTTTTTTCAACTAATTTCCTGTCTCCATCTATTAGATTGTCTCCTTGATAAACTTCCCCATAATTGGAGTAATATTGACCACTATTTCAACCTGCCTGTTTGGGCACGAAGTGAGCTTGACACATACAGGATATGCCAAATAATAATAGCTGTAGTAGAAGTAGAAAAACTTACTATGACTGAGAAGGCTTGAGATCGTCTCTTATCAGTAAATTATTGAGATTTTCCGCTGATTGCCCTTTCAAAAAATATTGACAGTTGGATTGCACAAGTTCGGCATTTGTAAATCAATTTAGTATATTAAGCTATGATTCCTAGCCCAGTTTTTTTTTTTTTTTTTCCTTTATTGCTTCTTCTTGGTTTCGTTTCTTGTTCTGGTTCTTTTCTCATGTCAAAGCAAAAGATATCGAAATCGAAATCGAAATCATCCATTCTCGATCTTGGCAAGCTGTCACACTAGTGCTACTCTTTTCTTTTTCCTTTTTTTTTTTTTTTTCACTTCGTTTGTTCCATTATTATAATACATTTACTATTCACAACATAATATTATAACGTCTCCATAATGGATGCAGAGCAAAGAGCCGCGGATTCCTATATCCCCGGTACGATCAACATCTATGCTTTTGAAGTTAAAGATGTTGAAACCCAGGATAATCAGCATGAACAATTAACATCATTAGGAATGAAAACTCGTAATAATGTTATATTGGTGCCTCAACCATCTGACTCTCCTAATGATCCGTTGAATTGGAGCTTTTCAAAGAAACTCTGGAATTTGAGTATTATTATATTTATCGTCGCTTTCACTGCAGCCACCTCAAATGATGCAGGGGCCACTCAAGATAAATTAAACGAAGAATACGGTATAAGTTATTCCTCAATGAATACAGGGGCTGGGGTTCTATTCATTGCAATCGGTACTGCTACTTTTGTTTTGGCACCAGCAGCTTCCTTATACGGTCATAAAATTTCTTATATTATTTGTGTTTTCATGGGGTTATTAGGGGCAGTTTGGTTTGGTTTACAAAAATCTACCAATGATACCATTTTCAACCAACTTTTCGTCGGTATTTCTGAGTCATGTGCTGAAGCTCACGCTCAAGCTTCCATTAGTGCTCTTTTCTTCCAAGATCAATTAGGTTCTGCCTTAACCACTTATATGTTGGGTACATCCGTTGGTACTTACTTGGGGCCCTTAATTGCTGGCTTTATTGTGGAGTATGCTGGCTTCCGTTGGGTTGGTTGGATTGCTGTCTTCATATCTGCCGGTGTATTGGTGGTTCTTGTATTTGGTATGCATGAAACTTCTTTCAATAGAAAAAAATACACGGGTGTACTTAATTCAGTGAGAAGTTCAGAACCTCAACCACCTTTATCGAATGATAAGGATAATACTAAGAGTATTAAGGATAACTTGAAGTTTGGCTTCAAAAAATCAGAGAAAAAATTATATGAAGAACACGAGAATGATACTTTAGATACTTCGGAAGATGATCAATTAATGCCTAGTACCACTGGTTATATGGAGCCCCTTAAATCCTATTGGCAACAAGTCCAAATAATAACCCCTAGCCCCAACCTCCGTGGCTTCGGTTTCAAACAGTATCTTTCTCAGCTCAAAAAGTTGTTCAAGGTGTTTTTATTCATCCCCGTTATCTTTTCCGGTTTGGTCTGGGGTATTCAAGATACCCTTCTTACCTTTTATCTTACCGTCGAAGATGACCAATATTACGATCCTCCATATAATTATAGCGACACTGGAGTGGCACTAATGAACGTTCCATGTGTGATTGGTGCTGCAATTGGAAGTTTTTACGCTGGTGTTCTAAGTGATTGGTTTGCTGTCTGGATGGCGAAAAGAAACAATGGGATACTTGAGGCCGAATATAGATTATACTTCTTGTTTCCCTGTGCAATTATTGCTCCTATTGGACTTATTCTATTCGCAGTGGGGACTGATCAACACTGGAACTGGGTTCCGACTTATATCGGTTTAGGCTTTATTGGTTTTGGTTTTGGTGCTGCTGGTGATTCCTCCATGGCTTACCTTATGGAGGCATATCCCGAAATGGTTATTGAAATGATGTGTGGTGTTGCAATCATCAATAATTATCTTAGTTGTATATTCACCTTCACTTGTTCATTATGGTTGGACCAAATGAGTAATACCAAAACTTTTATTATTTTGGCAGTCATTGAATTTGTCATTATGATGGGGGCTCTTCCTATGCTTATATATGGGAAAGCTATTAGAAAATGGACAAAACCTTGGTATCTTGATTACATCGAGAATAGAGATGGAATCTAGGGACATAAGTTGACATACATATAGCATTTTTCTTATTCATTTCTACTTTTATAATTAAATAAATACAGTACGTTTTTTTGTTCATCTTTTAGTTCTTGGTTTCTTTGTTTTTTTATTTTGTTCCTCCTTATAGTTCAAATGCACTATTTGGCTGCTAAAAATGACATCCTGTATGTTTTTTTGTTTGCTCTTTTTTTCTTTTTTTTTTTTTTTTTTCTTGTCCTTTACTTCTATTTAAAATGGGAGTAACTAAATACGACTGTTAGCTAATAAGGAGAATCATGTAATACCCTTAAGATTATACATAAGACTGTGTATTCTAACTACGTCCTCTCCTTGGCTCTGAATTATTTTTGTTTGATCAGGTCTTTTAACGAATTTTTATAACTTTTTGGTAAAAATTCAATATAATCGAAAAGGGAACGAAAAAAACTCAACAAACAAAACAAGTATACTAAAAATAATATTACCATTCAAAATAGATCAGTCACTCCAAAGGTCAAACCATGTTGAAAATCGAATCCTCGGATGGTTTACTTATTTATTCGATTATACCCTTTTGATAAGATGTTGTACCTAAATAGAGTAGACCTACATATCACGATTGCATTTATTCAAACGAACGTGCAAAACCAAGTTAACAAATGGATATTAAATAGGAAGAATTAATGGTTTCCTCTCATATAACTCGAAAGTTATCAAAATCAGGATTTATTGATAGCAATTACACTCATAACACTAGAAATTCACTTGAGTTGGTCGCTCGCAATATCTTCGAGCTATTCTATATAGCTGGCCACAAAGTTCGAGAGGTGTAAAAACTGCCATGTACCAAAACCGAACAAGTGCCAGCTTCTTTTCAAGGATGCCCTTAACTCAGTACTTGCTCTGATTTGCCTCTTTTCTATAAGTCGCAATGTAGTAAGGTGGTCTGGCAGAAACTAGCTGCAAATATTCGGCAGGTTACTCAGGTAAAGCCTGTCAAGGCCGACTACCTGTAAGAGCTTGCTATCATTTTATTATCCTACTACAATATATATATATATATATATATATATATATATTGGAGATTTGGTAGTTACCGTCTTCTAAATAGTGCTTCGCTTTCGCCCAGACAACCCCATATTTTAATAGTTCAATTTTAGCAGTAATCATTGTTGAAATGTTACTGGGTCGCAAAAATATTCTTGATATGATCACGTGCACAGGGCGCCAGCCCTAAACTTATGTTCAAAGCACTCAGTTGGTGGGTATTACCTCCGTACACCAAATACACCTTAAGTCGTGCGCATAGTGTGTGATAATTTACCTTAACTACTGCTAATTGTAAGGTTCATTGGTGAAAAATTGAGGAAAAAAAAAAAAAAAAAGAAAAAAAAAACCTCCTGGAAGAGCTCTCTGCTTCTCTTGTTTCTCCTCACATCTCGTCAAAACTAAGAAATAGTCTGCAATTTAATAAAGCTTAAATTGATTATCTCTAGTTGTATCATCCAAAGTCAAGAATTTTGAACAGAAAAGAAAAATGTCTATCGAAACCTCTTTATCCTACGCTGCTTTAATCTTAGCTGATTCTGATGTTGAAATCAGTTCTGAAAAATTATTACAATTAGTTACCAAAGCTAATGTTGAAGTTGAATCCATCTGGGCTGACATCTACGCCAAGGCTTTAGAAGGTAAAGACTTGAAAGACTTATTCTTCAACATCCAAGCTGGTGCTGCTCCAGCTGGTGCCGTTGCTGGTGGTGCTGCTGCCGGTGGTGCTGCTGAAGAAGCTGCTGAAGAAAAAGAAGAAGAAGCTAAAGAAGAATCCGATGATGACATGGGTTTCGGTTTATTCGATTAGATTAATCCTTAAAGAGAATTTCTGTTTATATATGTATAACAACGTGTATTCACTTTTATTTCGTTGATGGTGGTGGGAATATAAAATAGTTTTTACAAATATTAATATTACGTATTTCCATTTATCATATTTAAAATAAGGGGAAATAGGTGATGATTCATGAATTCAAATAATGATTGGGCTCGCCATTTCTTTTAATTTTATGTTATATTAGATACTTTAATTTTTTTTAAGTTTAATCATCCTGAATAAATAAGTCAAAAAGCATATAATACTTGTTGTAAGCATTCTATATTGTAGTTAACGTTGTATCATTGCGATGACATAGTTGATTGGTTGCAAGTTGAATTGTTTGTTTACAATCTTATCAAAAATTCATCTACAATATACTAAGTTATTTATACCATTTTATTATGATTAAAACCAAAGAGAAAAGAATAATATATATATATATACGAAAGAAATCTTGACTATAAAAATTTAATACAATTTCCAACGAGGGGGAAGAACATTATAATTCATTATCGGTAGTTTTCTACTGAACAAATGGAAACAATTTTACAGTGGAAACATAACGACAATTAAATAAAGAAATTTTTTATTAATTTTATGAAAAGATTTTTTTATGTGAGTTATAGTTTGTATTTAGGAGATAAATTCAAACGATTAGATTATTTCTTCTTCTTGTCAGCTTCAGCTTCAGCCTTGTCCTTAGCACGTTTTTCTCTGATACCCTTGTATTTCTTGTCAGATCTGGCTAATCTTAAAGTTCTGTAAGCAGATTGTTCTGGTTGTTCAACGGCTCTTGGAGTAGAGTCAACTTGAGGTTGAACAACTGGGAAAACAGCTGGGGTAGAAACTTGTTCGAAAGAAGCAGCTTCGGAAGCCTTGGTCTTCTTGTCAAAGATAACTAATTTAGATTTGTATTCTTGCAATCTAGCAACATTAGAATCAAAAGTTTCTTGAGATTTGTTTTGTCTTCTGTGGTCAACAGCAATACCAACGGTTCTGGCGTATTTGGCAGAGTAACCAACAGCTTTTAATTCAGCCAAAGTGAAACCTCTACCGGCTCTAACTTTTCTGTTGTATCTGATGGTTGGAGCTCTGACAACTGGTCTCAAAGCATCAAGAGGTCTTGGAGCAATGGTGGCAGCCTTAGCCAATCTATGTTGTCTTCTAGAAGCTTTCTTACCGGCTTGGTCAAAGTGAACTTTGACACGTTCTTGCCAGTGCTTTCTGAAGTGGTTCTTCAATAATGGTAAGTTCTTTGAGATAGCCATTGTTGTGGGTAATAACGAATACTAGAAGGAAGAGGTTAGAACAAGAATCACAGATAAGTAGTTTTTTTCAAGACGAAGTTTTTTTTTTTTTTTTTTTTCCCTCTCTTTTCCTATGTTAATTCAGGATTTTGGTGAAGCTCAGCTTTTGGTTGTGCTCACTATTGATGGGCTGCCTCTTCGTTACCTCACTAATAAAAAAGAAAAAAAAAAGAAAGAAAAAAAATTTTCAGAGTTGGCCTACAGTGCGCTGCCATACTATAATTTGTTAGTATTATGGGTGTTCTGCACATTGGCGATGAGCACCCTATAAAAATACGTCGTCACACCACACGTGACTCCCGCTGGGTGCGCAGGCGTAATTCTACTCATGCGCGCGTATATCTCAACACTCAACCCACCACCCACCTCTCGCACTATGGGTGGGTGCGGGTGTCGCCTGGGCTGGGCACTGCACATAAATGCCCAGCACTAGTATGGTGTTCACGTGACACACCCTTAATCGTTTTCTTCCTGCACATTTCTCCCACTCGCACACAGAGTGTCTGGTTCTCACCCTCACTGTTATGTTTAGTTTTCTCGCACTAACAATTACAGTGGGTGAGTCTCTTAGAGTGCTATCCCTGTAGTGAGATTTTTTCTTTTTTTTTTTTTTTTCATCATGATGGAAATTTACTACTACTAGAAAAAAAAAATTTTTGAAAAAAATTTACTTACTTCTGGATTTTCTTAACATAGTTAACCAACGCCAACATGTCCACTCCATCTGTCCAAGTATGTTACTATCATTGGCCTAGCATGGCTATCGATTCAATAGTGCCTAGTGGGAAGTTTTGTTAAATTAATGAGCCCAAGTTTTGACTATTAGAAGCAAGTTGTCCATTCCAATATCCATCGATAAAAGAAAAGAAAGAGAAAAAAGGAATCACGAAAGTTCAAGAGTAGAATAGAGATGCAACGCCAATGAGGAACTAATTAGGGATTGGAAGAATCCAGAAAACGATTATTTCGAGTCGATCACGGAATGAAATGCCAGACTGAATAGATTGAATAGTGTTAACCCATCATCAATCCTCCCACCATCCATAGTGACTTTTGAAACCGTCCTTGAATCAGACTGATCCCAAATTGCCATGTAGATGTACTTTCAGATTTGATATTGCGAAGACTCTTTTTTTTTTGAATAGACTTTTCTTCCCAGCACTAAATTAAGAAACAAATACTAACAACTTTCTTTTAGACTTTTGGTAAAAAGAAGACTGCCACTGCCGTCGCTCACGTTAAAGCCGGTAAAGGTTTGATCAAAGTTAACGGTTCTCCAATCACCTTGGTTCAACCAGAAATCTTACGTTTCAAAGTTTACGAACCATTAACCTTGGTTGGTTTAGATAAATTCCAAAACATCGACATCAGAGTTAAAGTCACCGGTGGTGGTCACGTTTCTCAAGTTTACGCCATCAGACAAGCTATTGCTAAAGGTTTGATTGCTTACCACCAAAAATACGTCGATGAAGCTTCCAAGAATGAATTAAAGAAAGTTTTCGCTTCTTACGACAAAACCTTGTTGGTTGCTGACTCCAGAAGAATGGAACCAAAGAAATTCGGTGGTCGTGGTGCCAGAGCAAGATTCCAAAAATCTTACCGTTAAGAGTGCTTTTCAAGAAGAAATATTTCATCTTTTTTCAGCTCATCTTATGCTCTTATCATCATTTATATTCTACCAACCCTGATATCTTTAATTTAATCATTGATTATCAACCCGGGACCCTAAAAGTATGAAATGTATTTCATTGCTTTATTCTGGCCTGATTATCAATTCTTTTAATTATATATATCTACCCTTCCCTTACATCCCGTTTAAACCTCTTTTTTATCTAATGTATAAATAAAATCACGTTTCTTAGCAATCAAGCTTGTAGTATGTATTGGTAGCACCACTACGGAGTTTCCACTTTTCCAAGTATATCTTATTACTGCAATTTTTGGCTGATTTGTTGCGTTTTTCTACAAAATATTGTCTTAATCCTACAAAAGTCATCAAATTCTAAGTAAAGTTCTTATTTCAATAGGATATTCTAATCATTTTTCTTCCCAATTCACATACAACAATTCAACGCCAACTCTGTAAACTTGAGATTGGATTATTGCGTAGATCAGTCTCTATTGTTTTTGCCTTATTCTGGATATTTTTTTTTTTTGTTGATTAGCGCTCCATATTCTCGGTTAGAAAAAGGACAAACACCAACAAACACTTTTTTTTGTTTTAATTTTATCTTTATTTTTGATCTAATCATAACTCCTTGATCCAACTTCATTACGCTAATGGTCTGGGTTGATTCGGGTCCTCTGATCCAAATTCCAATTGCAACCCCTAACAATGAACCCATCATCAAATTAATTCATATTCCTCACACCCCACTGATTGTTCTCCTAACCGCCAGTTCAATCTTGGTGTATGATCAAACTACATTATTACCCTTGGCATTCCATACCCGCTCTGAACAATCTTTACAAAACCATGGTTATAACGTCGACATCAAGATAAAACACATTTCGGTAAACACGGCTCAATTGACCAAGATCCCCACCGTTAATCTATTCATTCAAACCGACTCAGATTATTTAATCATTTATCAAGCCTTGATAAATCATAAAAAATCATTATACGAAATATACAATAAAACTAATGATGAATTATTACAAAATTCGCTACCATTGAGTGACACCACTTCGAAATTTACCTTCACCAATTTGATTAAAAATGCCACCAAAACAATCATTCAAGGTAATCAAGGTCAATTCGTTAATTTAGAAAACATCGAACATTTTAATAACAGTGCGGTCGAGGATAATTTTTGTGGAAATCTTCTGTATGTTAAACTATCAATCTTCAAAATTTTGAAAATTAGTATCGGTATTGATAAGTTCTGGTTAAAACCAAATTCTCACAATTTGATAATTTTAAACAAAAATAATGAACTTCAAATAATTAATATCAACACGTTCAAAAATGAAGTTTGGGACTTGAAAAGTTTGGAATGGTTTCATGAAGATTGGCTGATTAAGCGATTCAATTATAATGTTTTCGCCAATTACTTCATCTTCATCAATAACTTGAACGAAATTTGGTTTGGAACCATTAAACCAAAAGATAATGATGAACATGAAATAATGGGGCAGAAAATAATGTCCTTAAAATCATCCACTACCTTATCCAATATAATTTTCAATCCTCAAAAACCCCTAATTTTACTTCAGTTGGATTCTCTGTTACAATTATATAAATTGGATACCATTAACGGTCATCTTCAACTATCATTTATTAAAACGGTTCATGAATCTACATCAAACTTTAAAGCCTATTGGTCTCCTTGTGGAGAGTTTTTCACCATAATCAATCAATCTAGTGGGTTCTGGAGTATCTATTCAAGATTTGGTAATTTACTGTTCGATTCATACAATATACTTAATGAACTAACTAATCAAAACGAAGAATTTACTGATTTTTTAAAGTGTTCCCAAATTCTAATATCCCCTAATTCAAGTAAGCTATACGTACTCAATCGAGACCAGGTATCTCTTTATTTGGTTAATTTATTAAAATCAAATGGCCGTTCGGCTCATGATGTGTTATTATACAACAACGAACATATCATTCAACCTTCAAATCAAAACGTCATCAATAAATTTCCCCTTTTACCATCATTTAAAAACATTATCAATAATTTGGAGCATATAAACGGATCAATTACCAATAAGTCAATTAAAAACTTAACCGGTTCTTTCAAATTGACCCATAATCGTTTCAACCAAATTTCAATTAGCTATGGTAATCAAGTTTCAGTCTCAACACCCATAAATGATGGCTTGAAGTCCAATCACGTATTATGGTTTAATTTCCAGGACTACTATATGGAAACATTGAATATTATTGATCATTTTTGGTATGATGATTATTTGATTTTGATTAACCGTTTTGTCAAAGATGATGAAATTTTAATCGATGAATTAATAGTACTTGACACAACATTATCTAAGTATGGTCACGGTGGCTCATCAACATTCACATTTGATAGCGATTTGATTATTTGGAGGCACAGCTTCAATAACCAAGTAATTAATTTTGAATTAAGTGATACAAGCGATAAGAACGTTAAAAATCTTATGATAATTGGTAATGATTTGAAAATAATTATCGTAGAATTATCAAAGGATAAAAAAAACCCAAAGACTGGCAAAAAATATCGCATATTCATAGGAATCAACAAAACTATCCATCTTGCTAGTATTAAACATAAGCTCCCACTTCATTTAGTCCAACAAACCTCAATGATTGATGGTAAACATTTCCTATTCCTACTTAATAATGGTGATTTTTATCTCTTAAGAAATCAATCTCCGACTAATTCGATTCCACAATCGGAGAATAGAAGTGTTAATACCAGTAACAATAGTAGTTCCACTAGACTTCAAAATCCAATTGATTTATTAAAACCAAATAATAATATGTATGATTTGATCAAGATTAATGAGTCGATTGAATATTTTCAAATAAATTCTCTTGAACGTATCTCAACCACTATTTCCTTGTTTAATGGTGATGCGTTATTAGTTTATAATCTTCATGATATGATTGAATCTGCATTTGATAATTCAAACTATATTCAACAAGATGATGGACTAAGTTTTGAAGAAACCGAAATCGCATCGCGTAAAAATGTGGTTGATCCCATTGATATCAAAATTTTGAATAATAATTATCCATTAACAATCGTTGACACTATCTATGATAACGTAGAACCAGGACTAAAATCACTTGATTTGATTGGATTTGAAGTCTCACCCTTGTTGAAAAATAATATATTTATTTTAAACCATACTGTTAATCATCAATTGATATTGAATAATTTCATTGAGTACGATTTATACATTGCTTTATTACCAAATGCAACCATTATTGAGAAATACAGCATCTATGAGAACTTCCGCTATTGTTTGGAAATTATTTTGTTCAAACAATTAACTCATAGTGATGAAAGCTCGAATGTCGATGACGACGACGATGATGATTCCAACGACGAAGCGCTGAACGAATCTAACTACGATAAGAAGAACCTCCATAAGATTGTTAAATTGGTCGAAGATGTGGATAACTCCGACTCGATCTTCATAAATTGTCTCCGGAAAATTGAAGTTGGCTACTGGCACCAATTTTTCGAAACGTTAAAATTGACCCCAGTTGAATTCATGAATCGCTTGATTAATTCCAGCGATGTTGAACTTTGCTACAACTTTCTTATTGTCTATCTCAATTTCAAAAAAGAATTCGACGAAGATTCACAACCCAATGGCATAAAAGTTGGGGAATCGACCTCATCTCCAGGTTTGGATAATGACGATGAGCAAATCATTTTGAAAATTATCAAGATGTTGGACTTATCAGCCAAATGGGATTTATGTTTTGAGCTTTGCAGGTTCATCAAACTTCTAGAGCCCAGCAATGATTTGTTGAAGCTCATTAAAAACACATTAGCGCAGAGTTAAATAGAATATACATTTATTGACTGTCTTAAACTCTTCTATGTTTTTTTTTTTGCAATAATATGAAGCATGGCACGTGATCCACGTATGAATCTTCTCAGTAGTTGGCTTTTTTGGTTTTCCGGAGTTGAGTGCGGTTTAGCCAACCAAATTTGAGGTTTTCCAAATCAACGGAAAAAAAACAAAGCAGAGGAAAAAAAAAGAAGAGAGGACCTAAAAAAAAAGAAAGAACTTAGTAACAAGGTATACTGATAGCTGAAACGACTTCATACATCACGAGTCAATAGTTGGACATCAACCAAAGATAGATAAGATGACCTTAGCCACTGAATTCGCCGAAACTACCCGTCGTTCAGCTACTAATGCTGACATGAGAAGAAGAGTTTTACATTTATACCGTAAATATATTAGAAGTTCCAGAGAATTTTGTGATCTTTATGAATTAGATATGCCCGTTTCCAATGTTAAAACTAAGATCAGACAAGAATTCGAAAGACAGAGATTCGTCAAAGATTTAGAAGTCACCAATGTTTTATATATGAAGGGACAAATGGAATATCAAGAATTGATGAATTTCTGGAAACAACAATGTCATGTATTAAGATATTTTGAAGATCAACATACTTATGGTGCTGTTGATAAGAATGATTTCGTTAAGAACTTCTTGAGAGGCAACTAAACCTGTTTGGTTTGACCTTTTCCGTTCCTTTTTTCCAATCAAAAACCTAAACTACCACCATTTCTAATTGCATCCAGCATAGTTTTCATCATTATTGATAATTAACTATAATACGTATCGAATTATCGTGACACGATGATTAATTATTTATTCTTTTCTTTCAATTTTCTTTCCATCCCTATTCATTTTTGAAGTATATTCGTACTTCTATTTGTTATTTTATAATTTAAGTCTGTTTTTATAAATAGTATGTCTAATGAAATTATTTTCACTTCGCAATATCGAATAATCCTTGACCATCATGTTCATGTGTGTAGAACCCTGTAGACAAGAATGCAAAGTTTGTGAATTTCTGTTTTACCAGTGGTGGCAACCAATTTACATCCATTGGCATTGAAGAAGGCTCAAGATTAGATATGTATATAAATTAGTACTTAGTGGTTATATAGAAAAAAAAAAAAAAAGGAAGAGAAAATAGAGGTCAAGAGGGATATGAAAGAGTTGGAACAGAGTAAATATGAAGATTCAGATATCAACATCAAGAATTAAAAAAAAAGACAAAAAAGTTAGAAAAGAGCTTAAACAAAACAGTATATATAAAAAGAAAGATTGATCGAAACAGAGAAGTAGGGAACAGATAGGAAGTGATAAAAGAAAAGCAGATGAGATAAAGGAATAATATCGAACACAACATTGATTAAAAAGAAGAATAAGCAAAAAAAAAAAAAAAGAACAGAAAAGTCATACATAAGTTTAAGAAGAACGTATTTCCACGAAAAATATCAAACAACTATGATGGACTTTCATATTAAAAGGGGTATTATAAGTTTATTTATTTAATTTTTTTTTCTTATTTTTCTCTTTAAAGATTTTATTTTTTCAAAGATAATGTTTATTGGACTTATTCCATGTTATCAGGCAATGGGGCTTCATCAACACCGTAGTCCAATTCTTCATCATCTTCAATGGCAGCTTCTTGGTATTGTTGATATTCACTAACCAAGTCATTCATGTTGGATTCAGCTTCGGTAAATTCCATTTCATCCATACCTTCAGAAGTGTACCAATGCAAGAAAGCTTTTCTTCTAAACATAGCACTGAACTGATCACCAATTCTCTTGAATAATTCTTGAATAGAGGTGGAGTTACCAATGAAAGTAGCAGACATGTCCAAATCTTTAGGAGGAACAGAACAAACAGCAGTTTGCACATTATTTGGAATCCATTCGACGAAATAATCGGCGTTTCTAGTTTGGACTTTAAGCATTTCATCATCAACTTCTTTAACAGAGACTTTACCTCTGAAGAAAGCAGCGACGGTTAAGTAACGACCATTTCTTGGATCAGAAGCAGCCATCATATTCTTGGAATCAAACATTTGTTGAGTTAATTCAGGAACGGTTAAAGATCTGAAAGATTTAGAACCAATAGCAGTTAAAGGAGCATAACCAACCATGAAGAAATGTAATCTTGGGAAAGGAACCAAGTTAACAGCCAATTTTCTTAAATCGGAATTCAATTGACCAGGGTAACGTAAAGAAGTAGTAACACCAGACATAACTGAAGAAACCAAGTTATTTAATTGATCATAATTTGGTTGAGGTAATTTTAAAGTTTTTTGACAAATGTTGTATAAAGCTTCATTATCAATACAGAAAGTTTCATCAGAGTTTTCCACTAATTGATGAACTGATAAAGTAGCATTATAAGGTTCAATAACGGTATCAGAAACTTTTGGAGAAGGAACAACGGAGAAAGTAGCCATCATTCTATCGGGGAATTCTTCCCTAATTTTAGAGATAAGTAAAGTACCCATACCGGAACCAGTACCACCACCTAAAGAATGGGTGATTTGGAAACCTTGTAAAGAGTCACAGCCTTCAGCTTCTCTTCTAACAACTTCTAAAACAGAATCAACTAATTCTGCCCCTTCAGTGTAGTGACCTTTGGCCCAAACGTTACCGGCAGATGATTGACCAAAGATGAAATTATCGGGTCTAAATAAGTTACCAATGTGAGAGGATTTGACACCATCAAGAGTACCTGGTTCCAAATCAACCAAGACGGCACGAGGAACGTATTTACCAGAAGAAGCTTCATTGAAATAAACGTTTAATTTAGATTTTTGGAGTTCATCAGTACCGGTGTAGGCACCATCGTTGTCTAAGCCGTGTTCACCACAGATAGTTTCCCAGAAAGCAGCACCCTAAACGAATGTTAGTAAGATAACCTAGAAAAAAAAAGTAAACTGAAAACAGAGAGTATTTATACGTACAATTTGGTTACCACATTGACCGGTAGATAAGTGAATCTAAAAACAAGGTTAGTAAATGAATCAGCGGGAACGATACCACCCACCAATCTGAATCTGGCCAGCCCTTGAAGATGTGGGTGCTCTCAACGATGGGGGATGCGTGGATCAAACATGAACAAATCAAAACATGGATCAAAAAGATGTCAACAGCAAAACAACAACAAAACAACAAAAACAACAACAAGAACAACACCCTCATAAACACAACGTAACTCATATACACATATCTTGGGAGAGCACCGTTGAGACCTACACAGATCAATCAGCATGATTGATCTTCTATTTGATACGATGTGAGGGCATTGATTCAAAGGAGCAGAGATGTAACAGTGATTGGATGGGCGCGTATCATGATATATTCCAACCC
>JAJMSM010000092.1:38330-52014 GCA_030578475.1 Hyphopichia wangnamkhiaoensis
TTTTTTTTTTTTTTTTTTTTTTTTTTTTTTTTTTTTTTTTTTTTTTTTTTTTTTTTTTCGCTCTTTACTTGTGCAATTCTCGTTGTTGTTCTTACACCGGTTTACTTCGTTACACAGTCATTCTTGTCTTTGTTACTACACTCTGTTGGGACTGGTCCGACACAGATCATCCACAAGCTGTATGTATTACGTTGTTGTAATTAGTATGATCCAAATGTTCACCCCCCAATTAGACGCTGGAAAGTAATGGGTATATTTTTTTTTGTGTTTTGATTTTTCTTTGTTTACATTTTGACTGTTTTGTTTTTGTTTCTGAATTCATTTTTGTTTTATTTTTTTTTGTTTTGTTAGTGGAATTGGGTCTTTTGCCCGCTTTTTGTTAGCGAAAATAGACGATATGACGACCGGTCGTGCCCCGGCCACCAAAACCCAGTCAAAAATAAACCGAACAAAAAAAAAAAAAAAACCAAAACAGAGAAAAGTTGGTGTCGCGCCCTGCGCCTATGTGCAGGTGCTGCTTGCCATGCAATTATTTTACTGTTTTGGGAACGAGATGGGTACACCTGTTATATCCATCTACTTAATGACGTGCCAGTGACATTGTATCGGTAGACTTGAAGATGTAAACAGACATACGATGACTTGAAGTGAGCTAGACTGTAGTGAGCTAGACTGTAGTGAGCTAGACTGTAGTGAGCTAGACTGTAGTGAGCTAGACTTTTTCGCTACTTGACTTATTGGGGTATGGTGCTTGCCAGTTGCTGTTTTGGGAAAAAAAACTCAGTTAGGGAAGGGAGCCAGAGGTGTACGGGTTGCTTAAGAGAGATGTACGGGCTTATGTGGTGTACCGATGTTTCACATGGAACTAATCAATTTTTCTAATGAAACCGAACTTACGGAAAAAAGATTGTCACTTTGCTGTTATCAACCATTTACACTAAGACATCCCATCTCTATCAATTAAAACGTATACAAACTTGATATTGGGTCCACCATATCTTTTAGCATCAGTCCTGAGTCTCTGTTATAAATGTCAGCTTCACTTCAGAATCGAACATTTGAGTTCCAACAATGTGTGGCCTCGTTCGATAAATTAACCAATACCAAGAAACAAAATTCTTATACTCCAACATCCCAAACATCAAATAAGAATAAGAAATCAAAGTTTGGTCAACAAGCAAGTATCATTGCCAAAGATATTGCTCATACCACTGAATTGTTGGGCAAGTTGGCGTTGTTAGCCAAACGTAAACCTTTATTTGATGATAAACCAATTGAAATTGGTGAATTAACTTATGTGATCAAACAAGACATTTTCAAAATCGAACAAAATATCCAGGGATTACAAAAATTCGTGAAAGGAGAAAATTCAATTCAAATTGATAGTCAAATTAGTCAATACCTGAAAAATGTTCTTAATCTATTAAATAATAAAATGAAAAATATTAGTGGTGAATTTAAAAATGTCCTTGAAATTAGACAACAAAATGAATTATTAAATAAATCAAGAACAGAAAATTTTTTATCAGCTGCTTCAAATCATCGTCAATCAAATTCAAAATCTCCTCTATTGGAAAATAATACCAACTTAGCATCTTCTTCTTCCACTCCTCCTTCACTAAATAATCATCTAAACAATTTGGGGGAAAATCCTTATTTACTTCATGCTCATCGTAGCGAATCCCCTCTACCTTATGATCCTGATTTAGATCCCGATACTTCAGTTCCTCAATCCAATTATAATAATGGAGAATTCTTGTCGATTCCAGATCAAACAAGACAATTGTTATTAATGGAAGAACAAAGTAATTCTTATTTACAACAACGTAATAGTGCAGTCGAAACAATCGAATCAACCATCAACGAAGTGGGTAATTTATTCCAACAATTGGCTACCATGGTGACAGAACAAGGGGAAACCATTCAAAGAATTGATGAAAATGTAGAAGATATCTCGTTAAATATTAGTGGGGCTCAACGTGAACTCTTAAAATATTACGCTCATATCTCCAATAACCGATGGCTATTTCTCAAGATTTTCGGGGTATTGATTGTTTTCTTCCTATTATGGGTCCTTGTTAGTTAACTACTTGTTTATATCTTGTATACTATGTTCTCTGTACCAATTAATGTCATTCTACTACTCTTATCCCATTTAACTACTAAATATTGATGGCAACCTAATAGGGTCGTGTCCGCGTGCCCAAGTTTTGCTACACTATGAGATCACTCATTTGTGTCTCACTCTCTGGCTTTCTCTCATAATCAATAATTTAAACCGAAAGAGAAAAAAAAAATTAGGTACACCACTAACCTCCAACTATCTCCACTATCCACCACAATTTCTCCCATCTCCCTAACAATTCAACTGATTGGTAATTAATCGCTTTCCATAGATAAATACAGCTTCTAATTATAGTTGGAACCTCCCTAGAATTTGTACGTATTGTCTTCATTGCTTGTTGTGAGATTAATTACCGGTCCATCCCCGGCATCTTCCTTATCTCTTAATCTTTCTACTCTCTTTTTTTTTTATATTTCTATTTTTTTTACTTTTTTCTTTTTCTACGCTTGATGCATGGATATTGGTCTTGCCATCATAGTCCCATAGTTGTGTTCAATAGAGTTACTAACGTATTGCTTTAGTGTTAGTCCAGCCGTTGGTCTTTCTGTACTCATCCATCGCCCTCGCCCCGCCCCCTGTCCCACCTCCTTAAACTCATCACTTATCGTTCAATAGTAGATCATCATGTGGAATTATTTGTTCGGAGGAAATAAGCAGCAAAAGAAGGAGTTGCCCAAGAAGGCAATCATTGAATTGCGTGAACATATTCAAATGTTAAATAAAAAACGTTCTCATTTAGAGCAACAAATTAGTGATCAAGATGCTTTAGCTCGTAAACATATCACCACCAATAAAGCTTTGGCCAAAAATGCATTGAAAAGGAAAAAAGGTTATGAAAATAACTTGATGAAGATTGAAAATCAAATTGATACTTTGGAAAATGAATTAACCGCCATTGAAGGTGCTAACTTGAATTTGGAAACCATGAAGGCCATGAAACAAGGTGCTCAAGCCATGAAACAAATTCACGGTGAATATGATGTTGATAAAGTAGAAAACACCATGGACGATATCAGAGAACAAGTTGAATTGGCAGATGAAATCTCCGAAGCTATCTCAAGACCAGTAGGTACCGAATTTGTGGATGAAGATGAATTAGATGAAGAATTGGCTGCTTTACAAGCCGAAGAAAAAGAACTGAAACAACAAGAGCAAGCCCAAAAAATTCAACCCCAACCTCAAAAGCAGCAACCTGCCAAATCAGAAGAATTGCCCAATTTCCCTACTGTTAATAAAGCTAAACCTCAAGAAGAGGATGATGAAGATGAAGAAGCTTTGAAAGCTTTACAAGCCGAAATGGGATTATAAGCAACATTTTCATATAGACCTTTGTTGACTATTCAGCTTGGACTATTGATCACTCATTTATAATGTCAGTTTGGCTAATTACGTGCCATTGAATGTCCGTGCCATTGAATGTCCGTGCCATTGAATGTCCGTGCCATTGAATGTCCATTTTTACTCTCCGTATCGTTTGTCTCTACTGGGTTTGGTGTTTTGTTCGATGTATGGTTCACCTAATTGAATCATGTATTCTAGTTTTATATTCTTTCTCTCTCATCACTTTCTTATATTGGTCTCGTCCAATTTCTCTACGCCTGTTTTTCCCCCTTTTCTTCTTTTCCTTCTTCTTCTATATCTATTTCTTAACCTACTCGTTTTTCTTTATTCTAATGTTGTCATTCATGCTACACTGCCATACTACTGAATTCATCCTTCAGTTCATTCCTCTACTTTAATCTTTTTCGTTTCTTTTTCCTTTTTTTTTTTTTTTTGTCTTTTTAGTTCACGACAGCTCTTATCTTTCAACTGCACTCTGGCAGATTATGATGTTACTTCATTCAACCGGATTTACTTTTAATTTATCTACTTATAAATATACAACTCACTATAGAAAGGTTCCCCCTGATAGAAGTAAAGATAACTTCTAGATTTATGGTATCCTGTATGTAAAACTATCCTCCTTCTGTTCTTTTTCTTTTCTCTCTATTTTTTTTTTTTTTTTATATGAGAATAGTAAGACAATTGCATCCGATGCACAGATTTTTTTTTTTTTTTTTTTTTTTTTTTTTTTTTTTTTTTTTTTTTTTTTTTTTTTTTTTTTTTTTTTTCTCACTTAGTGATCATCTTGAAAGGAAAAAAAATAGCTAATAAGAGCTGATATTTTTCACTAGTATATGTCTAACCAATTTACAACTATTCCTAAGTTGGTTGTATGGGATTTCGTTGTTCAAATATATAATGTTCTTCAAACAACTATCGAGACGGACGCAGATCAGGGAACTAACAAAGAGGTATCATCGAGAGAACCCCAGTCGTCATGTACTCAAGTCATCGCCATTCATAGAATCACAAATAAGAAGTTCTGCCAGTGTGGCAGCAAGAGATACTAGCTCAGGAAGAGTATCGCTATATGACAGCTTCTTGGATGATTTGAAAACAAAAGATCTAACGGCAACCATTCTGCAACCTAGAGTTCATACCAAATCATTCTATGAAATAAATCCCAGTGAAATGGATCGTTATAAAGATCTAGCACAAGAGCCAGCTAGTTGGTCTTCAGGCTATGACCCAGTGGTGAGGGCTCGTTTTGCCAAAGATATAGTACATCTCCAATCTTTACTCGATGCTTTACTAGCGGGTAATAACTTTGAACGTGCTGATAGTATCTTGAAGGCGATTTACCCTTTATCAAGTTCAATCGATCATTTTATCTTTTCATTAAATAAATATCTTGAAGCATGGGGGGATCGTCCGGATGTGACTGTGGAAAACATGAGCAATTATATTCGAGAATTCGAAATGAAATATAAAACGAGTTTTATGAATGATAGAACTTATGCCATCTTGATTGCAAAAGCACTAAAATCAGACAACAATTCATATCAGCATTATTTAAGGAAAATAAAGAGGGATACTCAATTCACCCGGATGACTCTTAATCATATAGATGTTCTTGGTGTGGATGGATTAATGACCATATTCAAGGACGAGTTAGTAACTGAAAGTCACGTTCCTAAAGATTTACTCCAGATGTTTAGACAAGCAAGAAGTAATAATGAAAATGACATGGAATTATCAGGTCTCACTGCAGACTTTGATAATGATCTTCCTGACTACTTCAGTGGAAATGGTGGCAACGTCCCAATTCTAGATAAGGAAGCAGAACACTTGAAAGCCGTCGATGCATTTGGATTGATTGTGATAAGACACACTCTTTTAGGTTTGCAAAGTGATGAAGAAAGCCCTGAACTAGCAGATTTCCTCAATAATTTCCAAAATGAGGCAAACAAAAATATATTGCATAGTACTTCTAGTACTAAAACTAACTATTTCGACATTCAAAATTCCATAATAGATCATCAACAACGTGCTAAATTCAATGAAGCGTTGGATAGCTTTAATGAAATAAGAGAACGTTCTCTTGAAGCAAAAGGTGTGGATGCTGCAAGAGGGAGATGGAAACACGAGTATGAAGAACTACAGAAGAGAGGTGGGGTTCAAGTTGATAAAAGTTTAAACTCCCAATTATATGTCTGGTACAAAGAATTTTTACCACTAGTTAAAGAGGAATACCAAAAATGCGAGGCTATCATGAAGGGGGAAGTTGATATGACTAAAGGGACTAGAACTGAAATTGCTCAAAAGAAAGAAAGAGCATTCTATGCCCCATATTTCACTTTAGTACCACCCGAAAAAATGTCAGTAATAACAATTTTGGAATTATTAAAATTGAATTCTACTGGTGGTATCGTGGATGGGATGAGAATCGGGAGAGCAGTAATTTCAGTTGGTAAGGCGGTGGAATTGGAATATAGATCTCAAAGCTTGGTACAGGCGGAAGGTAAAACTTTTTCTAAAAAGAGAAGAAATGTCAGAGAATGGAAAAGATTAATCAGGCAAAGAGATTACGCCGTTAATGATCCAGCTGCTTCCACCGATTGGGATATGCATATTTATGTTAAACTTGGGGCAGTATTAACTTCATACTTGATCCATGTTGCCAAAGTGCCTGTAAGTGGTACCGACCCAACAACTGGTAAAACCGTTAGGGCTCTACAACCCGCATTCCACCATACCTATCAATTCATAATGGGTCAAAAATTAGGTGTCTTAAAAATTCACAAGGCTTTAGTTCGTCAATTAGGGAGTAAATCAGTGGAAAATTCTGTGCAACCTCAATTGTTACCTATGTTAGTCCCTCCACGTCCATGGACTAGTCATAATAGTGGTGGTTATTTATATTCCCATAATGGTCTCATTAGAACCAAGGACTCTTCCGAAACATTGGCCTATTTAAAAGCTTCTTCAACCCGTATTCATGGTGTTTACGATGGGTTGAATGTCCTTGGTGAAACTCCTTGGAGCATCAATCGTAAGGTTTTTGAAGTCATTAGTCATTTCTGGAATACCGGTAAAAAATTTCTCGATATTCCTCCTGTTGTGGAAGAAATCAAATACCCTGAACCTCCTGCTTTCAATGCCGAACCAGAAGAAAAGAGAGATTACCAAAGAAATATGAAAAATGCTCTAACTGAAGCAGCTAACATGAAATCCCAAAGATGTGATACCAATTATAAGTTAGAAATTGCCAGAGGTTTCTTAGGTGAAAAACTATTTTTCCCACATAATATTGATTTTAGAGGTAGAGCATATCCTTTGTCACCTCATTTGAATCATTTAGGGAATGATTTAACCCGTTCTCTTTTCTTATTTTGGGATGGGAAGGAAATTGGTGAAAGTGGATTAAGATGGATGAAAATCCATTTATCTAACCTTTATGGATTCGATAAAGCACCCTTGACAGAAAGAGTCGAATTTGCAGAGAAAAATATTGAAAATATTAGGGCCGTTGCTAGTGATCCATATAAAAACACCTGGTGGCAAGATGCCGAAAAACCATGGCAAGTATTGGGTGCATGTTTTGAATTGGCTGAAGCATACAAGTTGGATGATCCCACTAAGTTTGTTTCTCACATGCCAGTTCATCAAGATGGTACTTGTAATGGTTTACAACATTACGCTGCATTGGGTGGTGATTTGGAAGGTGCTCGTCAAGTTAATCTTGCTCCAGCAGATAGACCTCAAGACGTCTACCTGTTCGTCGCCGGTTTAGTCCGGAAAAGACTTGATGCAGATGCAGAATCAGGAAATTCTATGGCTATCTTCTTACAGGACAAAATAACCAGAAAAGTTGTTAAACAAACTGTTATGACCAATGTTTATGGTGTCACATTCGTTGGGGCCGTGGCTCAAATCAAGAAACAGATTAACCACCATTTCGGTAAAGATGAAGAAGATAAAATGGATAAAACCACCAAGTATTTGACTACCTTAGTCTTCCTGTCTATGAGAGAATTATTCGAAGGTGCTCATTTAATTCAAGATTGGTTGGCAGAATCAGCTAAAAGAATTAGTAAATCAGTACGTACTGATCTGAATGACAATGAAGCTTCTCAATCCAATAAACCAAGTCATTTATCCTCAGTCATTTGGACCACTCCATTAGGCTTACCATGTGTTCAACCTTATAGGGTAACCAAAGCAAATCTTATTAAAACCAATTTACAGGATATCTCAATTCATGATCCATTCGGATCTAGTCAAGTTGATGCCAGAAAACAACAAACAGCTTTCCCACCTAATTTTGTTCATTCTTTAGATGCGACTCATATGTTAATGACTGCCAAAGCATGTGGTAAGGACGGATTATGTTTTGCATCTGTTCATGATTCCTATTGGACTCATGCTTGTGATGTTGATACTATGAGTTTCCATATTAGAGATCAATTTGTCAAGTTACATGAAGATAATTTAATCGTCAAATTAAAAGAAGAATTTGAAGAACGTTATAAAGGATTCTTACAGGTTATTCATATTCCAGGTGATTCACCAGTTGGCCTTCAAATCAAGGACGTTAGAAGAAGTATAGTGAAAAACTTAGGTAGAGCCTTAACTTTTGCCGACGAAGCTTACTTAGAACGTAAGAGATGCCAGCTTTTAGCTTCGTCGGATCCAGCTGAAGTCGAAATGGGTAAACAAATGGTGACAACCGTCAGTGTTACTGAGGGTCACGATATGCATAAATTAGCCTGTTCTTCTGCCAGTCAGAGAGCCACCCAAGTTTTAATTCCGTTAACCTTTCCTGAAATTCCATCAAGGGGTGACTTCGATGTACAAGACGTTAAGAAATCCTTATACTTCTTTTCTTAAGCACCTTTTTTTTACCTGTTTCTCATCTCAACATTATTTTTTGCATTAATAGTTACGATCATCACCTTTTGAGTGAAATCCAAGCTACTATATTTTTCATTTTTCATTTTAGAAGAATGCTGTATATATCTCCTGTTCATAGTTTTCCCATCATTGACATTTATAAAACCTTAACGACTGTATATAGATGAAAAATTAAAAATTCCATAATTTACGTATTAGATAGAACAACATTACGTTTATCTTTGTTAATATTTACAGTATTGACTTAATTTAGTTCTTTGGTGTTTACATAAGAATATAAAGAAATGATAAAAGAACAGGAAAAAAAAAGAAAAAAAAAAAAAAAAAAAAAAAAAAAAAAAAAAAAAAAGGAAAAAAAAAAAAGTGGTAGCAGGATAAATATAAAGTACTATTTGTTAAAAGAAAGGTAAGGTGAAACAGGATAATCGATATCCCTTTAAATATCCGGTATTTAATTTGAATAATGTCTGTAAGAGAAGAAAGAAAATAAAAACATAATATCTGTCTATGTGGCAACCATTATCAAATCAATATTTCTGATTGACAATGCCCAATAAGCAAAGTTTGTGATGGGAAAATTATGGCATGAAGAAGAAATTATATGATTTTACCTTGTTGTTCAAGATTCTCGACAAGGGGTAACAAGGGTTCTAATTCTGATCGATCAATTAAGTTATATTCCTTGGTTAAACTAATAAAATGAGCGAAAAATGAATTCCAATGAGCCTCTAGGGATAAATGCACAATTTTATCAAAATGATTATAATAAATAAAGGCGAATATTCTAAACATTTGTCTTGAGATATTCTTACAATCTTTTAAGAAATTAGGAGGGAAGGCACCACCATTTTTGGTAGGAAATACTGATTGGTCATTGATCTTATTTGATATCCAAGTCAAGACGTAATCAATATACTGACAAGCAGGTAGGTTGATTGCTTGTCCATTACTATCAACCCATAAATAGTTAGTATTTGGTCCAGCATTCATAGTTGGGTAATCTTCTGGGGTAACGTAATCGGCTATGACACCATAGAATTGATTTAGATTATTGAATAATTCAAAAATATTTAATGCAATCCATTCACCGTAATCGACATATTTGGGTAATTGAACAATTGTTTTAAATGACCCTTTAACTAATGCAGTTTTGACAAACGGCTCACACATGAAGAGAGGGAGTTCAGCAGGTGCTTGTTGAGTCAGTTGTGATGATGTCGATTGCTGATTATACTGACTATTTTGAGCATGAGAGATTTGTGTTTGAGGAGTTTGTTGAACAGAGTCAAGGTTTGCATGTTGACGTTGAGGCAGACGGTTAGGATTGCCTTGAGCCATATGTGATCTTCTGGTTGGCGAGGTTGACCCTGATTGTTGCAACTGACCCGTTGAATAGTGCTGTTGAGCCGTTAATCTTTGTTGTTTAGTAGGTGAAAGTTTGGTGGGTGATTGTGTTCTTCTTAATGGAGATCCTGGAGCGCTAAAACCTCCTGAGTAGCCTGGAGCTTCATCTTTCTTGGATTTTTTGGAGCTTCTACCCAATCCTCTAATGGTGTTTAAGAATGACATTTGGGATACTATGACAATGAAGGATATCTAGCAATATTCGTTTCAAAATTGAAGTAAAAAGCAAAACAAAGACGAGAGAGGCGGAGGAGAAAAACAGAATCAACACAACAAAATGAAATAAAAAAGCAAGAGTACGAAACTGTCTTATATGATGACGTATTTATACACTAGGTTGAATTGTAATAAGATCACGATATCTGCTAGTTCAGCGATTATAATTCAGAACTCAAACTAACAGAAACACCAACAAAAGAACGAAAATAAATAAAATAAAATAAAAATAAAAACAAAAGCAATACTCCAGCAAAACAAAAGCTAGTGCACGAGAACAGCGGAGTGATTGATTTGAGTATACCTCGAGGAGATGATGAAAGGAGAGAATAGGTGTACGAATCTATCGATATGAAGGAGAAAAAACTTTTACTTTTAAAAAAGGAGTCTTTCTTTTATTTTAAAAAAGGAAAAAAAAAAGTTCCACTAGGATCAAAATCAACGATTTCGAATCAGTGATTTTTCTCTTACATTTTTTTCTTTTTTTTTTTTCTTCAGTGAAACTCGCGACAACAAAAAGAAAAAAAAAAAAAAATAGAAGAAGAAGAAACACACTGGTAAAACGCAAATGGTAAAACTGGTAAAAAGAAAAGATCACCATCGTAATACGAGTCCACGTGATACAATAGGAAATACTATACTACGACACAAAGATAGGACTCGAACCATTGTAACGGGAAATCGATTTTTCGGATGATCTCCTTACTACACGACAGGCTGAACGCTTCACTAATAGACGGTGGAATTTTGGCTGTTGTTCTAGTTCAATGGCACTTTGACTTATTTTTCTGAAATTTATTTCTGTTTTGGGGATTGTTTTTTGTTACCGAGTTATACTTTGATTTAGACTTGAGGTTGATTTTGTGAATGATTTGACACTCGTTTAATGTCGAGTCCTTTTTGAGTCTGGACTTGCGTTGTGCATTGCGTCCGTGTCTATTATGGATCGGTCTAAGGAACGGGATCTGGGAAGCGGACTTACAATCAAGATCAGTATGATGATGATGATAATGATGATGATGATGATGATGATGATGATGATGATGGTGATGATGATGATGATGATGGTGATGATGATGATCACATCGATTGAGCTTCTACAGCAATCTGCACTTATTCAGGACATATCGTCTATTTTGTAACTAAATAAGTAGATGTAGATGTAAACTATGCGACAAGACAATGTTGAATTTGACATTTGTCGAAAAAAAGATGAAATAAGAAAATAAGATCTTAATCAAAGATAAGGTATAAATCAAAGTTAGAACAATATTGTTGCAACAATGCGAAGTCCGTTGAGTAGACCCGTTGAAAGAAAATCAGTCATATAGCATCGGTAAGAGGTTGACGAAGACCATTATTGAAATTATTGAAGAAATGAAAGGGATATTAAATTGGGAACCAAATTATCATTAAGTTGAATTAAAATGATCTATTATACATGTTTACCGTTTTAAAAAACAAAGAACAAAAAAAAAAAAGAAGAAGAAGGAAAAACAAAACGAAAAAAAAACAACATCAACAATAAACTGAGGCCTGAATACTTTTAACTTGTTTGTCTAATTTAGGACCTATTGAAAATGGCCCAATGATTCACCCATCTTGATTTTTTGGCCCACTTCTAAGTCGAATTTGAAATTGTCGGGGGCTTCAAAGGCTAAAACGACAGTTGAACCAAGTTTGAAACCACCGATTTCAGCACCTTTAGTCAAGGGATAGCCACCCAATAATCTACTAGCATTGGTATAAGTGGCTTCATAAACCGAGTTTTTCTTATATTTCTTGGGTGCTGCTTTATATTTGGAATCATCGTCAGGACTATTTTGTAGTAAAGGAGTGTTTTCATCAAGGTCACTATCGCTGCCACTAATTGAACCTCTCAGGTAACTTTCGTGCTCATAGATATCATTAGTTTTCAAATCTTTGTCAAAATTAACAATAATACTACCAACGTTAGTTGCACCAACTGGGATCATGGAGAAAAAACCATATTTCCAATAACCTAATAAGGCCACTCTTTCATTTAATACAAATAAACCTTGTAAAGTTTTTTGGAAAAATGGAGCCACCGAGAAAAGTTCACCGATGAAATGGCGTCTCAAAGTAGTAACCCAATTGGTTGGTGAATGATATCTATGATAATCACCGGGGGCAAGATAAATGACAGCAAAATATAATTGTTTATGACCACTTAAACGAAGGCTTTCTAAAGGAGTTGGTACCAAATTTTGAACCACACTTATTTCATTTGATAAAGTTGATTTCGAATCAGATGCAGTCTTATCTCCTTTATCAGTATAATTCAATTTATTCAAATGATAAGTTGCTTCTTCATCACCACCAATAATGTCATCAACTGAGTAAGAAATACCGTTAATTTTGGCAAATTCTTCATCTCTTTTCAACACCGCATGTTCTTCTGATTCATGATCAAATTCAAGAGAATGACGAGGGGCAGCAAGTCTTTTACGATTCAAACCTAATAATGCATCAATAGAATAGGTCATACCTTTAACTTGTTCAATTTCACCATTATCAATAACACCAAATTTCAACACTTTACCATCGGATGGAGATACCAAATCACCATCAGCAATAGGTCTTGCTCCTGGTTTCAATTTTCTGTAGAAGAATTCGGATAAGTTGGGATAAGTATGTAATTCACGTTCTTCCATTTCATCTAAGTTAACTCCAAATACACTTGAATAAAGTTTAAAGGAAGGACTTCTTAACCACACTGGCAAATTGATAGAATTGACTTGACCCCATAATCTAGAGATCGTTTTCAAAGGCAAAGTGGAATATGCATATAATTGCCAGGATTGAGGTTTAATTCTATATTGAGAATGTCCGGCCCCGTCATCATCTTCATCATCTTCAATACGAATATAACCACGATCATATCCGATTTTGGCGGCCACACCTCCCAAGACAACGGTTAATGAAGTTAAAGTCCACCATTTAACGAATCTTCTACGTTCCTGTCTTCTCTTACGAGCTTCAGCCGAGAAGAATCTTCTGTGAAATTTTTTCGTCTTCGACTTAATCTTTTGGTTAGCACTTGAAAAAGATCGTTTGGAAAGTTTAAGATTAGGAAACTTCAAGTTTTTACGATTGGAGATCAAATTAGTGGAATGTTTAGACCAAGTGGAATAGTATAATGCGTTTCTTTTAGGTCTGGGGATCTTGGGGAACTTATAGTAGTACGAGCTAAAGTACCTAGCTTGCTGACGGGGTTGAGCAATGGGAGCATGTTGTTGATATTGACTTTGAAGAGCAATTTCGGCCACTGACGAAGCTCGAGATAAAGGTTGACTGATATTCATGATTTGAGGACCAAATTTGTAAGGGGCCGAGGAATACTTGACCTTTTGCCTCATGTGAAGTGAGGTATTGAAGGGTGAAGGTCTGAACGCCATGACGAGGAGGGTCTAAAATATGATTTGTGAAAAATGCTATTAGCTGAAAAAGTCTTTGTGTGCTTTTCCTATAGTTTTCCTTATTTTTTTTTTTCTTTTTTTTTGTATTCTTTTTCGTTTTTCTTCTTCAGTTGTGTAGTGTTTTTTTTTTTTTTTTTTTTTTTTTTTTTTTTTTTTTTTTTTTTTTTTTTTTTTTTTTTTTTTTTTTTTTTTTTTTTTTTTTTTTTTTTTTTTTTTTTTTTTTTTTTTTTTTTTTTTTTTTTTTTTTTTTTTTTTTTTTTTT
>JAJMSM010000093.1:0-50120 GCA_030578475.1 Hyphopichia wangnamkhiaoensis
TTTGTTTTTTTTTTTTTTTTCGGTATACGTTCGATGCACGTCGACGTAAACCGTATATCTGATCAAAGCAGTGCTTTATACACCGATTGGAATCTGTCTCAGGGCAAAATAGCTTCTTGCAACTACTTCGAAGTGGCTAATTATAGGAAACGCTTATAGCTAAATCGAGTGATCTTGGCTTAAAGTAACAATCAAATCAAATCAATAAAAAAAAAAAAAGAAAGAAAAATTTTACTGTGCCAAAAAAAAAAAAAAACAATAGTGAAAAATTAAAAGCAAGGTGTTCGGGTCTTCTATTTTGAGAGAAAATCGAAAATGATAATATAAGAATCGTAAAGAACGATTCAGCGGCAATCGAGAACAGGTTGACGGTGATATCAATTGATTTAGGAATTAAGCACACTCACTTCTGTTTGATATTGATATACAATAGCATTGGTATACTCTGATTGATCATGAGTAGTTCGGACGACGTACGTTGTTGGTGGCCATTTTGGTGGCAATTTTTGCAAGCACATAATGGTGAATTGCAATCATGATAAGATTGAATTACTAACGGGTTTTTGATTATAGATTAGAGCTAAAAGACTTGCTAGATTGGCGGCCCTCGGTGGTGGGTCGAACGCTAGTAATAGCAGTAACAATTCTCCTGCCAGCAGCGACCCAGGTACCCCGGCGGCCTCTGGATCGGCCGCCACTGGTAGTCCATCTACAACACCCTCTTTGCTGTCCAACATACCTGATAAGACGATGACGCCTGAAGTGGGCCAGACTCCATCTGTCAAACGTAAATCAACTGAGTTATCAGATTCAAGTGTCAGTGTTCCCAAACCAGAAACCTCTAAACCAAAGAAACCAACGGAACAATTACCACCCGAGATTCAAATTTCAAATTGGCTCAAACAAGAAATCGAGGACATTTTCCGAGCCACCATCAATAAATCATCACTGGGAGTGCTTTTTCTCTCTTCTTTAGCCAGTGAAGTAGAATCTGAACAGAATAATCTATTAACTAATGATAATTTGGAAAGTTTGTTCATGGAAATCTTAACTGAATTGGGTATTCCTACTGCATTTGTATCTTCAATTGACTATTTGTTCCACGTCTATAGCAGGTGTTTCCAATTGAAGAGAATTCTTCCTAAAAAAGACTCGCTTTATGATTTGAAAAATTCCATTCTTAATAATATCATTAATTTTTCATGCTCATATGGTCTAATTAGTTTCCAAGTACCAGATATGTTTGTCAATAATGACTTAAGACAATCTATCGACTTATTTGTTACTAGACAGAACTCTATGAGCCCATATTTAGTGGATATTGTGAAACAGGCCGTTACTCAAGAATGTTTACCTGACTTATTAAACATCTTGTTGCCCAGTATCAGTGCTAAATTATACCAAATCAATTTGAATGATACGGCTTACTCAAACTACTTATCAATCTACGAAAGCTTGGTACTGATTAAACCTGTGGCAAGTATCTTCTCAACCATCAACGGGTTTCAACCTCCCAATCCTAAAGATGGCCTTGATTTTGAGCACAAGACTTTGTTAGGACCTTTATTAAGATTATCCCCTTTGATAGATTCGGTGGCTGTTTATTACTTCACCGAAGATGTACAAAACGTGTCTCGAGTACAATTGAACTCCATCTATGCTTCAATTCAAAATGAGTATAAAGTAGTAATTGATCGAGTCTTTTTCATTATTGATAAATTAGTAAGGGGTTCCCCCAAGACCCGTCAAGACTTGTTGAAGTGGTTTGCTGATTTGGTTAATGTAAGTCATTTAAGAAGAGGTAGTCATGCTGATTTCACCAAATTAGCTTCCCATGGACTCATGTTCAATATTGCGGTGGTTTTGATCAAATTAAGTTTACCATTTTTAGAATATCCAACTTATTCAAAGCTTGATAAAATTGATTTCGATTATTTTACCAAGAATAAATTATTAGATATAAGTGAAGAATCAAGAGTCAATTCAACCATTAAGGAGGCTGATGAATTTGTAGCTCTGCAAGATTCCAATTTCACTAATAGTGAACCCAATTTTATCAGTGAATGTTTTTACTTGACTTTGACTTATCTTCATTATGGTATTGGTGGGATTTTCATTCAATATGATCGTTTAAAACAACAAATCAAACAACATGACGAACGAATTGAACAGTTGGAAAATAGAATGAATATACCCAACTCTAGAGAAGCCATGATGGCCCATATGTTGAGATCACAAATCCCCAAATTCAAACAGGCCAGTAATCAATTGAAAGTTCTTAAACATTCAATTCAATCAATTTTCAATTTCAAATCACTTAATCTTGATATTTTTGATTTTATTATCGGCTCGACCACTTTCATAACCAAATTAATTGATCCAAGTCACGAATTTCCAACTACAAAATTATCCATCCCCATTTTTCAAATTAGTAAAGTTTCGGAATTAGATGATCATGATTTTTTGAAGACCAAAACCCCAATTCCTTGGAAATTTTATCCTGAATATATTTTAGAAGGGATAATTAATTATTGTAAGATTATTGTTAATTTCCCCGAAAACCCACTTGTCTACGATCATCAAAAATTATCTAATTTTGTTGAATTTGCCATTGTTTTATTGCGGTGTCCTGAATTGATTGGTAATCCTCATATGAAGGCACACTTAGTTGAAGTGTTATTCGTCGGCTCTTTACCATTAAGTAACGGAGACCCTGGATTTATGACCTCAATTTTCAATACGAATAAATTAGTGGTTGATAATATATTATATTCCTTATTAGATTTTTATGTGATGGTTGAAAAAACTGGTGCATCATCACAATTCTACGATAAGTTTAATAGTCGATATTATATCTCGGTAATTTTGGAGACTTTATGGACCAATGATGTTTATCGAGAGCAATTGTCCAATTATTCTCGAAACAACGTTGAATTTTTCATTCGATTCATTGCCCGGATGTTGAATGATACTACATATTTATTGGATGAAACGTTCAATGAGTTGAATCAAATTCATAATTATCAACAAGAAATCGTGAAACGGAGTTCTGGAGGATATGAACCCAACACTGAGGAGTATGGAACTGATGAAGAATTATCGGGGAACTTATCATCGTCCGAAAGAAAGGCCAAATCATATATGGGGTTAAGTAATAAGACGATGGAATTATTTAAATTATTTACCAAGCAAGTACCTGAAGGGTTTGTATTACCTGAAATTGTGGATAGATTAGCCGGGATGTTAAATTATAATTTATCGATCATGGTTGGGCCTAAATGTTCTAATTTAAAAGTTGATAATCCTGAAAAGTATGATTTTGAACCTAAGAAGATTTTGGGAGATTTATGTGAAATTTATTATAATTTATCGGATCAGAATAAATTTTTGGTAGCCGTGGCTCGAGATGGGAGATCATTTAATTTAAAATATTTTATTAAGGCCAACAGTATCTTATTGAAGAAGACTTATATTAATGGGTCAATAGTGGAGAAATTTTTAAAATTTGGACAAGAAGCAGAAGTACAACGTCAAAATGATGAAGATGAAGAGATGGAGTTAGGAGAGATACCAGATGAATTCTTGGATCCCTTAATGTTCACATTAATGGAAGACCCGGTCATCTTACCTAGTTCCAAAATTAGTATTGATCGATCTACCATTAAGGCACATTTATTGAGTGATTCCACCGATCCATTCAATAGAATGCCATTAAAACTTGAAGATGTGATTGAAGATGTTGATTTGAAGGACAAAATTACTCAATTTAAGTTGAGTAAAAAAGCTCCGGTGGAAGATATTGAGATGAATGAATAAGTACGATAAATAGTAAATTACAGATACGGTAAACTAAAAGATATGTATTAGAAGGAAGAAAACATGAGAGTAAAATTACATAAAGAACCCTATTTAAGCTTTAATAGCGTATTTTCTTTGAGGGAAAGCAATTCTTTGTTTTCTAGCTTTGTCAGTGATTTGGTTAGCTTCGAATTTAGTTAATCTTCTTCTGATAGCTCTAGTTTTCTTAGCTCTTAAATCTTTTGGTTGGTATTTTTTACCAGCGTAGAAAGCTCTAACATTTTCTCTTTGGTTGGCGTTAATAACGGTCAAGACACGAGCGATGTTCTTTCTGACGGTGTGAATTCTTGGTAAAGAAGGTCTTTGTAATTTTTGGACCTTTAAGTTAGCCAATTCTTGTTTCAATTCAACTAATTGGGATTCCAATTGTTCTTTAGATTTGGTTCTTAATTCAAAAGTTTTGATACCGGCCTATAAGATTGTTAGTATAACAGTACGTATGTTTGGCGAGATGGAGTGAGGCACATTCCTGGTCTATGATGTTGCTTGTTCTCTTATTCAGTGCATTAATCTTCGTCAACAAGGAGCCCACGGCCTATTAATCTTCAGTCTAAGTCTAAGTCTTCAGTCTAAATTGTAAGTCTAAGTCTTCAGTCTAATCTTCAGTCTAAATCTTCAGTCCAAGTCTTCAGTCTAATCTTCAGTCTAAGGAGTCTTCACATTCTATCATAATCTTCATTCTGTTTATAAGGAGTCTTCAGTCTAAGGAGTCTTCAGTCTAAGGAGTCACATTATATTATAATCTTCAGTCTAAGGAATCTTCATTTTCAAGGTCTTCACATCTTCACATCTTCACTTCACTTCACTTCACTTCACTTCATATCTTCAGTTCATGGCCAGGACCCATCTCACGCAACGTCTTCTATCGGACATACCATTTTGATGAAATCTATTGATGTATGAAAAGCTTCAAACAGATAAAATAAGAAATCACTAATATAACCTCTTTTTTTTTTCGTCTTTTTTTTTTCCTTCAGTGTAGTATTCTTACTATCAATAAAATTTTCACCTCGCTTTCTCACTGTGATGAAGCAGACCCAGGTCCCTGTGTGCAGGCGGCACGAATGGGGGCATTTTCGCTTTTGCAGATTGCGCCGGGAACGTTGCAGGTTGAGGAAGAAGACAGACATCACGTGCGCGGGCTTTTTGTTGTATGGCACGGCTTAGGGCACGAGCCCTCGTTGTTTTGACACCACCGAGAAGGATTACAGAATGGAGAATTTATGCATTTTGAATGGGATGTTTTCAAGTATCTAGATTTTGATTGTATATAAGAATATAAAGGGAAGAAAAAGATGTATAAATAAGTGGATGATCTCGTATACAATTACAGATACGAGGTTGGTCAGAGAAAGAAGTATAAAAGAAAAAATGTGATATTTATTAAGAACAAAAACAAAGAAGATTAAGAATAAAAAGCATTGTACTATGAAGTAGACATAAGGGGGAGGAAAATGATAGATTAAGGAGATTTAACTTGATAATCTAAGAGGAGTTTTTCAAGATTTAAATTGATAATCTAAGAGGAGTTTTTCAAGTTGGTGGATAACCATTCCAAACCTTCATATAACCCGTCCCCGGTGGTGGCACAAGTAGATTGAATATACCAAGGTCTTTGACGAATCGAATGCAAGCCCAATTTTTCGGTTATTTCAGCGGCATTCATGGCGTTTGGTAAATCTTGTTTATTGGCAAATACCAAGAGCAAAGCGTCTCTTAATTCATCTTCGTTCAACATTTGTTGTAATTCTTCTCTAGCTTCCGCAATACGGTCACGATCGTTGGAGTCAACCACAAAAATGATACCCTGGGTGTTTTGGAAATAGTATCTCCACAATGGTCTGATTTTATCTTGTCCACCCACGTCCCACACGGTGAAGGAAATGTTTTTATATTCAACGGTTTCAACATTGAAACCAATGGTGGGGATGGTGGTGACAATTTCACCCAACTTCAACTTATACAAAATGGTGGTTTTACCGGCAGCATCCAAACCAACCATCAAGATTCTCATTTCTTTGTTACCAAAGAGGTTGCTGAATAATTTGGAAAATGATAAACCCATGATCTGTGGAGTATGATAAGACTACAATATTAATGAAAACAAAAAGAACAAAAAAATGAACAATTAATTGGGCGAAAATGAAAGACAAATCGTAGCGGGTGGGTGCGGCGGTGGAAGATCAATGATGCTTGCTGATGGATGATTGATTATCAGAGATCAAAAGGTGTTGATATGATTAAGAAAAGAAAGATATACCAGAGAGAAAGTTCGATGAAATGAAACAAAACAACAAACCGAAATTCAGAGATTTTCTGTGTTTTTTTCGCTCGCTCTTTTTTTGCCTTTTTTTTTTTTTTTTTTTTTTCCTTTTTTTTTTTTTTTTTGCTTTGATTCGGCTGATCGACTCTCCTACATTCCCACAATTACCCTGGAGATGTTTCAATTTATTGTATCTGACATCTCAGGGGCGTATTGCAATTGATTAAGGTCTCCCAGGTAGACTGATGCTTCTACAAGGACAGGCGGTGTAGCCTGAGACTGGACCCAGACGACTACTTTTGGGGCCACGTAACGCGTTTTGAAAATTTATTAACAGATAAAACAAAAAAAAAAAAAAAAAAAGTAGCTAGCAAAGCGAAAAGATGGTGCACGCACGCCGTTTATCTATTTACCCACGTTAATCTTACAGTGGGAGTAATTTTGCAACGCTCTGATGAAAACGGCGTAGTTGACGTTGTAGTTGTTGGGTTCCCAGTAGATCTCCAGCAAACGGATGTGCCAGGGCGGGTAGTCCTGGAGATCGAGGTTGGGGCCAAAACTGATGAGTAGGTCGGGTTCTGGACCCACCAATTCAGCGAGTTCTTCGTCGATCAAATCGACGGTGATATCGTTTAGTTTCAATTCACGGTTGAGAGCAAGATCAGCCATGGTTTTGGTGAGTTCGATGACGGTGGGCTTGCCGTCGACGCGCGAGAGCAAGATGACTTCCAAGTCACAGTTGGCGGTGACGGCTTCATGGCTGTAGATGGTCTGGTTCGAATGGGGGATTCGAATCGAGTACACCGGCAAGGAATCGGTGCCGAAATAGGTGGTTAGGTGCTTGTTGATGTATCGACGCAACTCAACCACGTTGTTGTTGATGATGCCGTTATATTCGTAGAGAATCAATTGGGGGATCCCACTGCTGATGCACCAAGCGGTCAACTCACTAATATCGTTGATTAGTCCATCAATGCCGCCATTTTCGTCGTCGTCGTCTTTCAAGTCAAGTATGGTGGCCACGCGGCGCGGGATCTTGGCGAGCTTGGTCACGTCGTCACGGATGATTTGCGGAGTCTTGCTTGGATAGTACACCAAGGTCAACCATTTGATTCGAATGCGATGATATATCGATTGAACATTGGTGTAAATCGAAATGATGAAAAAGAGCCCAAGAAGTATCGAATGGCTCACATAGAAAACAAGCTGGTTCATCATCCCGTCCTGGCGCAGCGCCTGTTGCGCCCGCGCTATCCCGCTGGGCTCTCGTGTCATGGTGTGGTCGGTATCCTGTGATGATCTGCTATTCATCATGGTTTAAATGTGTAGCATCGATTAACCGCTCATCTGAATTTACAACCTTCACCCTGCTTATGTAATCTCCACCGTCACAATTCAAACGCCCGTACCTCCTCCCGCTCTCTCTCTCAAACTTTATCTAAAACTGTAAATACCATAAACAGCGGTCCAGCACCCTCCGTCGAGTCTGTACGTCCTGTCCTATTCTTGTTATTAGTGTCATACTGGGATCATTCCAGTGTTCTACGAGTATCATACTAGTATTCCACTAGTATTCCACCAGTATTGTACTAGTATCACCATTATCATACCACGAAATTATGGGAGTTAAGGGATAAGGGCATCCTGCATGCAATCTATTGTTTGAATCTGTGGGGGAGGCCGCTGGGAGGTGGGGGGCCTACGCCTGTACACCAGCGCCCGTCGCCCCGTTCAACACGTAGAGATATAGATAGATGACACAATAGAGATAAGTAACTCGATTTACCGGCGTATTCTAGACGGGTTCAGATACAGATCACAGCCCTTTGAATGACTATTGTTTGTGGGGTGGGCAACTCGGCTATTAAACACTGGACTACTCCATCAGAAAAAAGAAAAGAACAAGAAAAACAAACGGAAGAAGAAAAAGAAAGAAAAAAAAAAAAAAAAAACGAAGAAAGAGAAAATTTATCAACTCTTCTGCAGTGATCCAGGATACCTTCTACGCATACAAGATACGACACTCCTAGTTGAGATAGGTTCAAACAGCTGGTATAGAGTTGGCCAGGATCCCGATGATCATGCTCTCTCGAATAAAAAATGCCTTGGAAGGGCTACTATACGATAATACGGTGGAGGAAGAACACTATCGTAAGATTAGACAAAAATCTTCCCTGTCATCAGCCATCACGGTAGGGTTGGTGGCTGCCGTAGGGGGGTTTTTGTACGGGTACGATACCGGGTTGATCAACGATATACTTGAAATGAGGTACGTGGAAACCCACCTACTGTCCAATAAGTCTGATTTCAACGTTCATGAACGAGCGTTACTTACCGCTATTTTATCACTTGGAACTTTTATTGGGGCCCTTGTGGCCCCCATCATTTCCGATAATTTTGGAAGAAAATTCTCGATTGTGCTTTCATCCGCCATCATCTTCAATATTGGTAATATTTTCCAAGTGGCCTCGAGTAATGTGGCCTTTATGTGTACGGGGCGTGCCATATCTGGTGTATCGGTGGGAATACTATCAGCTATTGTTCCTTTATATCAAGCTGAAGCGTCTCCCAAATGGGTCAGAGGGTCCATCGTTTATACTTATCAGTGGGCCATCACTTGGGGGCTTCTTATTGCCAGTGCCATTTGTCAAGGTACTCGAAAATTATCCAATAGTGGATCTTATCGTATCCCCATTGGTCTTCAATTTGTATGGGCACTAATATTGTGTGTGGGGATGTTATTCTTACCAGAAAGTCCTCGTTTTTACGTGCAAAAAAATGATATTCAAAAAGCGCTTTCGAGTTTATCAAAGTTGAGAAGATTACCTCATGATGATACCGATTTAATTGAAGAATTGGTGGAAATTAAGGCTAATTATGATTATGAATTATCTTTCGGTAAAACTTCGATTCTTGATTGTTTCCGCTCGGGTGGTGGACGTCATAAACAAAAACTCCGTATTATAACGGGGATGGGAGTTCATGCTTTTCAACAATGTTCCGGTATTAATTTCATCTTCTATTATGGTGTCAATTTTTTCTCCAGCACCGGCATGAAAAATTTTTATCTCATGTCTTTCATCACCTATGTGGTTAATACTCTTTTCACCATACCGGGACTTATCTTAGTTGATGTCATTGGTAGACGAAAATTATTACTTGGTGGTGGTATAGGTATGGCCATTTCTAATTTTATAATTGCCATCGTGGGGGTCTCAATTCAAAATACCGAAATCAAATCAATCATTTCCATCTCCTTTTCTTGTTGCTTTATTGCCTGTTTTGCCTCTTCTTGGGGTGGGGCAGTGTGGGCTATTGCTTCTGATATTTACGGGATAAGTATTAGACAAAAAGCCATTGCCATAACGGCCGCCACTAATTGGTTGGTTAATTTTGTATTTGCCTATATCACTCCTTATTTGATTGATACCGGGGCCCATACGGCGGCTCTTGGTAATCGAATATTTTTCATCTGGGGTGGTCTTAACGCATTGGGGGTCGTATTTGTTTATTTCATGGTGTATGAAACGAAGGGTTTAAAATTAGAAGAAGTCGATTATATGTATCAAAATTGCGCTAATTCGAGACAATCCACCAAATTTAAATCGGGTAAGTTGATTAATAGAACCGGTGGTACTAATACTCCTTTGGATCCTCCCGATGATAATCACTTACAAGCTGCAGCTAATGATATTCAAGAACAAACAGGTGCCATTCCTTCTTCTTCGACCTCTTCACCCAATGAAAAGACAAGTCAACCTACCGTTAATCAACCGATTACCCTTATCCCCTATCATAACAATATGCTCCAACCATCATTTTCTTCGTCATCTTCATCTTCGTCTCTTGATTCAACCTCATCCCAACCCATTAATGATTATCAACGTTATTTAAACAGTCTCCAAAAAGAATCTTCCGGTAGTCATCATCATCCCGATACTTCACAAACTTCAACCTCGATTATCCGTGATTTCAAATTCTCATACCCTAATCTAAGTTCCACTACTCCTCCTCCATCATCGGCAAATCAGCGCTCCAATAATTTCAATTTTACCGAACAAGATTTACAGCAATTACATAATGAGTACGATTCGGTCATGAAGGATTACCCAACGGTTCCTCCTTTACTCAATAACAGTAATTCTAGTAACAATCTTAATAACAACACATCCAATAACCCCAATAGTAATATGACGATTATTGCTACGCCATTTTTCACTTCACCTCCTTCTGACTCAGATAGTGATGATGATGAAAGTAGTGACCCTAATGACTCTGTTGATCAGAATATTCATCCTACTGCATAATTTCCTCCACTCTTGCAATTATACATCATATACATATACTTCGTTTTTATAGTTCTTCTTGTATTTTTAATGTCATTTTATTTCCCGGTTCCCATTTAGTTATTGTACTTTTATAAAAAAAGAGAAAAATCGCAACTTCCGCGAATTTTTGCATCCAATTTGACAAAATCATCTACAAATATGCTGACCCCTTCACAAAGTCGTAGAAACCATCTTGTAAATAAACATTGAAAAACATTGAATAAACATTGAATAAACATTTAATAAACATTTCCCGTGGTAATTTCGATTGACATCATACTCATCAAGAATTCATACCATGGGTACTCATCTGGCGAGTATGTTCTAATTAACCTAATGAAGTAAGTCAAATTCATCTACAATGGGACGCCTACTTTCCTAATTAAATCAGATTATAAAAAATCACCACCACGGCTGGATTGGTTCCAACCGACATATCACACATTAATAAACAGAAAACGAAATGGAAAAAACGTTAAGTGTTAGAAAACGGCACATTAATGAAATTTATTTTAAGCTTTTTACTTTCAATTGAATACCCCGGTTGAAACTGGCACGGAATCCTAGCCTCTGGTTCTAAGTGATTTCAGACTTGCTTCTTATGCTATTTTTTTGTTTATGTGAGTTTTACTTTTCTTTTTTTTTTTTTTTTTTTTTTACTGCTTTTTTAGCCCATTTCACAGCATGAAATTTCGGCCTGCTCAGCAAACCTTCCCTTTTCATACACATACTTGCCTAATTGGGCACCAAGGTCCAACCCTGGTTCAGCTCAATCTCAAACATCGTGATGACCACACTTAACCACATTTACTGAACATGAAGTCACTGCTTAAAATTCAATCACAGGGTTATCAAAAACTTTTCAACAATAACTGAATAATAGCAATTACGAGTTTAAAATAAAACGACATATTGCTTTAATCATTCAGAATTATAGTTTAAGAAATACGAGTCACTACCACCGCAACAAACGGGACCATTCGGATGTAAATCTTACAAAATTCTTATGAGCAAAGACCTCAGACTTATGACCCTTCGTTCCAAAAACAAACTAGTCATTTTTCTCAGGATTTAAAATTATGCAGGACGGCTAATTGAAAATGTGATAATCACGTGAGTACCCTCGGAATTTGATCTCAAATTTTTTTTTTTTTTTTTTGCTCTGAATTATATTTTTGTCTCAGATGAAAAGAAACCATATATGAGTTGCCATCAATCATTATACCAATCCAATGACAGACCAATCGAGTAAATATCTAATCCACGAGTCGGTGAGGGACAATAAACCACTTATAGTGGAGAACCTTCTCATTGAGAACCCACGTCTTCTTGTGTTGAAGGATGAGGACGAACGGACCCCACTCCACTGGGCTTGTTCGGTGAACAATGAATCGATGGTTGACATATTACTTAAATATAAGGGTAAACAATTGGACGTGGATGAGTTGGTTGATTTGAGTGGATGGACCCCGGTCCATATTGCTGCAGCAATTGGGAATGCTCTGATTTTAAACAAGCTCATGATTCTTGATCCTCAACCTGATGTTGATTTGACCACGGGTCAAGGAACCACTGCATTACACTTGGCAATTAGCAAGAACCATCCTGAAGTGGTTAAAGAATTGATCAATGAGTATAAATGTTCATGTCGGATCAAGGATAAAAAAGGTATGACTCCATTACACCGGGCCAGTTGCATTGGGAACCAACCCATGGTAAGACTCTTGGTGGAAAAGGGTAAGATCAACATCAATGCACGCGATAATGACGGCTGGACCAGTTTGCATCATGCTTTGGCCGAAGGATATGGTGATTTGGGAGTCCTTTTGGTTAGTTTGGGTGCTGATGCCACCATTGAAAATAACGACGGCGAGACCCCGGTCCAAGTGGCGGTGGATGAACAGGTGGCCAAGTACTTCCAAAGTAGTATATAACGAATATACGACGATACCATTGACTACGAAACAATCTGGCTATGAAGTCTTTGTAGAATGGCTGTAAAATTGTAACTGCGAAAAATAAAAAATTTATTACAAACAGCCCAACGGAATGAGCGAAGCCGAGACCTCGCCGAGTGTCATTTGACAGCGGTGATGCTATTGATAGTAGCAGTGACACCACCGCCACCAATACCACCACCCCCTCTCTCTTCGTACGATGCTGGTTTTTGTTAACATTCCCAACGTTGAAAGGTGACAACCTCATTGATCAATTGTCTAACGCATCATCGTCGTCACTCCAATTCTATACGACAGGAGCCTACACTAACATCCGGGGGCAAGGGCCTCACGTGCACGATTGTATACCTGACATCCGGGGGTCGATTTTGTTCGGTGCAGTCTGCATGCAACCCGCAACTGCCTGCACACCCTCGGAGAAGGTGTCCCCAACTTAAAAAATTTGGTGCAAGACCACCACCGGAAAACGAATAATGACTCCTCGGAAATGGGCCCACTGCGATGACAGGCCTGCATGCTGCACACCCCCCAAACCGGAATACTAATGGGCCCACTGCATTCCCGAAAAAGCCGATTTCAAAACAAACCGCTAAGAAAATAATAAGAGAGTTAAGTTTGTTAACTAGCTGTTTCAGCCGAACAAGGTCAAATTAATAATAAGTATCTCACTCTATGTTAGGTTTCCAGACATTCCACTGGCATGATGTACCCTGGGAAAAAGTGCTATTCCAAAAAATCCCGTACTGTCATTTCCCCCCTCCTTATTCTCTCCTTAGTGTCTAAATAAGTAAACAAAGTGTGATGGTTTCACTTACCTAAATGACCTTCTACTTGCCCCATTGAGCAAACGTAAACACGGGAGTACGGCCAAATACTATATCCGTTTGTTCAGACCCCCAATTTCAAAGTTTTTTTTTGGTTTTTTCAGTTAGTTAAACTCCTTGTAGTTATAATGAATTTTCACTCAATTGTGTTGTTGCTGCTGATGCTGCTGATGCTGCTGTTTCGCTCATCTCTTCATTAACAATAAACAATTATTTTTCATTGGCTTATTATTAATATCTGTAAGTAATATAATTATACTATTAATTTCATTATTAAATATTTCAAATGTGCAACTCATATATAATACATTTGAATCCCTGAATTTTCCCTTGTACTATTTTGTCCTCTTTTTTCCTTTCCTTCTTTCTTTCTTTCTTTCTCTATATATTTCGTACTTTTGTTCTGTACTTATATTTATTCAATTCCTTTTCCTATAATTCCTCGAGCTGATATCAAATAGTGGTTTGAAACTATTTAACTGCTCCTCGTTCCCCATTTTGTTACCTGCTTAACTTTTCTTTTTCTGCCATACATTTTTTTTTTTTTTTGCTCCGTCTAAATAAAAAAAAAAATAGAGAGAAGAGAAAAAAATAGAAAACTACACATAAATAAGATTATCAACTCATCTTTCCTTATCGAAATCTTACCAGTCCATTAAAGATGTTAGCCATTGGTGATAGTATATTACGTTTAGTCAATTTTGTGTTTTTGGTGATTGCCTTGGGTTTGACCGGGTCATTGGCTGCCACCACAGTTCATCACAATAATCCTCAAGTTAACTTTGGGGTGTTTTCAGCTGCTTTTGCCATTTTAACTTCAACATTTTATGGGGTATTGGCCTACCTTTTCGCTGCTTTTGCCTGGCCATTCATATTAGCTGTGTTTGACTTTTTGAATCTTGTGTTCACTTTTGCTGCTGCCACTGCCATTGCTGCTGCCATTCGCTGTCACTCTTGTAGTAACCAAAGTTACTTGGATGATAACACCGTTGCTCAAGGTAAATCTGGCCGTTGTAGAAAAGCTCAAGCTTCCGTGGCTTTCCTCTACTTTTCCTTCTTTATCTTCTTAGCTTCCTTTGTTTTCTCCACCATTTCCGTTTTCAAAGGTGGTTTATTCGGTGGTTCTTCCAGATCCTCTGCCCCAAGAGTTGGTGTCCCATCCGTCTCCCAAGTTTAATTGGCTCCAAATTGTTACTACAATCCCTAACTAATAGGATACCTATTTGCTTATTAAACTAATTGCTTTGTGCAATTGATTCTTTTCTATATCTCTTTTACTCTTCTTCTTTCTCTACGTTTTGTTTTATTTCGATTACTTATATAAAATTACATTTTTGGCACCCCCCCTAGTCTTTTATTATGTCACCTCATAATTAAATTTTTTACCTCTTATTAATGATCATAATACTTGTTAATTTACCTCATTCTGTAAATGACTCTGTCGTACCCCTTGATTACCCCTTAGCAATGTTATCAGGATCAGCCGGGTTCGGACTAATGTTCTTTTTTGAAAGCATCCCTCAACTTCCGCATCGGTGACCCTAATTACCTTGTCACCCTAATTACCTTGTCTTAGTATTGCTGAGTCTCGCCGTGTGTTGCTAAGCCCAGGCTCTTCGTTCCTCGGGTCTATTAACGTTTTATCTACGATTATCTCTCCAAGGGTCCCCACATTGTAGAATGGCTAGATACCACCCTTTTTTTCCGAATGGGCTCTTTTCTTTTTTTTTTCCCTTTTAGTTTTTTTTTGGTAATTCCTTTTTTTTTTTTTTTTGGTTGCTACAAAAAGGATATTGATATTAGAAATTTTTCATTTATTATAATACTATACAATTTAATGCTTACGATTCTTTCTTTCACGTTCGTATTTATTCCGTTCAGCACCTTCCAGGGATTGAATGGTGTTAACAATATTGGACATCTTCTTATGGTATTCATCGTACATTTGTTTCTTCTCCTTGATTTGTTCTCTGGCGGTAAATTTGGTTTCTTTCCGGATATCTTTCAATACCGATTTCTTTTCTTTCTTCAATTGATTACGCATCTTATTAACCTCTTGTCTTTCTACATTAGGGTCATAAGATTTCTTATCAGGATTGAAGTTCTCTTCGAATTTGGGTGCAAATGTAGGAATAGCCAATGCTTTGTGATATTGTAAAGTTAGGGGTTTTCTATCCCTGATTAAATTGACCTGAATCTTATTGAGTCTGGTGGTGAGATTCACCAATGAAGGTAAGGTGGAGGCGTAGTATTTTAATAAGTGTTTGAGAATTTGGTTGATTGGAGTAATAAGCTCAACTAATGCTGATTTATCTCTCCAAATACCAGTTGCTTTATCCACCAAATACAAGGTCTTAATTAAAAGATTAAACTTGTGTTGAGAACTAGTATCTTTCACAAATAACTGACTCACACTAAGAGTTATATTGGCCTGGTTGTATGGTTCAAATTTTTCTTCTTTCGATAAATTGGTGGTGACCTTACGGTTGATCTTCTTGGTTGACATCAAATGTCCCACATCATTGATCTTGAAAGGTTCCGGTATTAATACTAACAAACATCTTTCTAAGAAATTTATAACTTCAGGAATGTATCTTTTGGCAAAAGCTTGGTAGTTTAATAATACATCAACAATGAACAATCCTTGTCCAACTTCATTGAGATCAATTTGGGAGTCGTGGTAAATAACATGCTGGGATAAATATTCGTTCATCAAGATTAATGCAGGGGTGATAATTAAATGATAATGATCGGAACTAGAAAATAAGTACCCCATTATCACAAAACAAACCAAATCACGTTTTAAAATGGATTGAGACACAATTCGAGTTTGAATTTGATTGAGTTCTTCTCTCACGGTTTCCACTAATGATTGGTTGAAAGTTTCGGCTAGTTTTTTCAACATCTTAATGAATTGCTCTATAAGTGATTGGTCTTGTTCGGCTGATGGTTGATTTGATATGTACAAGATATGTTGGAATAATATGGCCACAAATTGATTCATCTTATCTTTATTTCCTTCAGCCAAGTTGGGTTTATAAGTTTCAACTATTTTCTTAATATGATTGACTTGTTTAGGAGTATCTAACTGGGATAAAGTCTCATTTAATTCTTCTTGAGAAACTGGCATTGTGATAGCCGGTGTTCTTGCTAAAGTACGACCAAATGGTTTGCGCTCGGGATCGTCTTCTGATTCACTTCCTTCTTGCTCAGCTTCTTCTTCCTCCCCTTCTGCATCGGAATCCTTGATAGTAAATCCTTCAGCTTCATCTTCATCTCCAGCCCAGAAGTCATCATCTAAATCATCACCTTCCACATCTTCACGATCATCATCCAAACCATTCATTCTGCGTAATCTATCTGCTTCCAATTTTTTCATTTTTTCATTATGCTCCTTAGTCAACTCTTCGTCGGTTTTGGTTCTGTCAGCAGGAACGGATCTTCTATCATAGGTCAATTCTCTCATTTTTTTATCGTACTCTATTTCTTCTGGAGTCTTGGTCAGGAATTGGGGTTTAGTGGTGGAGGTGGTGGCAATCGATTGATTAAGTTCACCCATAACATCTCCAAACTCATCATCTAATTCCATAATATTTTCCTGGGCTTTTTCAAATTCCATTTGTCTTTGATGCTTATAAAATTTAGATTTAGCAATGATTTCTTTCATAACTTCATTTTTACTCTTACGTTTAGGTTGTTCATCAGTGGGCATCAACTGATCTTCATCCACGTATCTCTTCGATGAGCTTCCATCATCTAATCCTTCGTCATCGAATGTTAATGATTTACCAGAATGAGTCAACGTAAACCCATCGTCATCCCCATCACTGTATTCATCATCACTACCCAAGGAAAACACATTTTTCTTAGATGAAGATTGTCTTTCTTTGGTGAATCTAGCCAACATTTTCTCTTCAGCGCTTAAATTATTATTACTTTCCCCAAATCTTCGATCTTGTAAACCACCAGTACGGCCCTTTTGTTTCTTCTGAGCCGCATATTCTAACTGTAATTGACGCTCTAAAGTTGATTTACTCTTAGTGGTGTCATTATGCTGTTTGGAACCCGCTTTGACAAACTTGCCACCTTGTATCACGGTATAATCATGCTTGCTTCTATTAATACGATTATCAAACTGGTTGAATTGGGTTCTTATACCTGCCAATATATTCTTTGATTCATCATTAGCTCGTCTTGTTTCATGAGGAGTCTTTGATTTCTTGTTCTTCTTTTTCACGTTGGTTTGGCCAACCAACCCAGTATTCTTGAGGGCTGCCTTCAACTGTTTCAACTGTGATCCAGCCATGGTTTAATGTTGTGGAGATGAGTTCTATTGTAGATGTTAAGATGAGCTTATAGACCTTTTTTTTTAGTTAAGATGAGGAAAAAAAAATTCTACATCGTGCGGCTCATCGGTGTTTTTTTTTTGTGTGCAGAAATTCCAAAGCTGATTAGATCAACTATCGTGAGCCGATTAGGACTATATGATGAATATATGATGTTGTTATGATTGATAGACGACTAAAAGAGGACAAGAGGGGCTACGACAGAAGCTGGATGAAAAACTCATAGTTGCAGAATATTATATAGAGAAAACTATATAGTAGATGCTATATTGAGGATGCTACGTATGCGATACTACCTTCCCACGTCTTGCTTATAGAACTGATTCAACATTCCAAGGACCCCCTTATTACCTCTGGATGTAGCGCCACGAACGGTATTTGAGTCATCATCGGACCCGGCATCATCGTTGAACTTGTAGTTCACATTGTAAGCAGATTCAGTTAAACTGAGATTGGGAGAATTGTTATTGGGTTTATTTTGAAACATGATTGAAGGAGAAGGACCGGCTTCACCTCCATTTCTGACTCGGCCATTCCTTAAGGGATGACGATTGTTCGATGTAGGTGCAGGAGCAGCTGGTTTTTGGCTACCACCATAACTTTCGAGGAAGTACATGTAAGATTTGATCATTTTATCATCTTGGTAATAATCGTCGAAATCACTTTCATCGGAAGAGGATGGGTTGGAAGTGTGGGAATGAGATGGAGCACTTAGATGATTTAATTCAATGAATTGATCATTGGTTTGTAATTTTTGTTTTTGATGTTTTTTCTTTTGTTTTTTCATGAGTTTCTTCAGTTTTTTACGTTTATTTAAATCAACCATCATATTCTTATCTTTTTCTTCAAAATTGAACATGGCAAATGAACAAACGTAACCCAACCCATCAACGTGTATTGAGTATTCCCGGAAAAAATCAATGATTGCACCGGAACCATTTGAAACTTTGAACCAAAGAATAAAAGGAGTGAGGATCAAACTAATGATTTCATTAATGATGATGATGATTTTAAGGCTGTATAGTTGACAAAATTCGTTTTTAACTTGAATGGTATGAAGTCGACCATTCCATGATTTGGGGAGGTAGTGGGTGAATTGAGATACATAACGAAGACTAGCTTCTGGGTCATAAAAAAATGACGACGATTGATTATTCAAATTTTCCAGTGAATTGGAAATGGTGGAAGTATTTAATGAGTTTGACGTGATAGCCCAGAGGGTCCCAAATAAACTGATGTAAAAAAGGGAACTTTTACCGGAGGTGATTTCAAATGACCAAAACCGGTGATCTTCATCTTCAAACCACAACCCCATAATCACCAATACGGCGGTGATAGCACCCAGAACGAAATTTACAAGTGTCATTAAATTGATAATGAGCCAGCCACCGGGGAATTGATTAATATAGGTATTGGCGGGTCCAATTGATAAGTGTAATCGTTTAATGAAAAAATGGGGTAATTCATTGAATTCACGTAGTTTCCATTCGGCCCATGGGGTATATTGTCTTAAACCCAATAATGAAGATGGATTCGATTTATATTCGTTGAAATAACGGAAAAAGTAGAGGAGTACGAAATAAATCACGATAAAGGGACAAAGAATCAAGTTAATTATGGCTGCCATCTTGAACCGTGAATTTAAGTCACGAGCCAATTGATTACGATTAGCTTCTTTAAGGATACGATTATTAATTTGTCCATGATTATTAAAGATAAAGTTATTGATGCATAATTTTAAATTCCATTCAAGAGTCTTGGTAAGAACCGATTTGGTGTCGAACACATTACCCAACACGGGTAAATAGATGGGGATTGATAAGTCGAGAATTTCTTTATTTATAAGTGCAATCATATAATTTTCTTTACGCATGATTCGATTGGCGATATCATGAGCATTAAGGCGAATTTTCAGATTAAGATCATTAAGATAATGAGGAGGTAAATTGGCATTATTGGAAGTGAGGGTATTATAGTCTTTAAGAAGCATTAATCTTTCCACGATGGTAATCCAGGAGATGGTCATGAGTTCATCATCATTTTCGATACCAATGAGATGAATATAAAAATTTCGAATTTCCTTTAATTTATAATTATAATCAAAGTAAAGTTGTACGAGTCGAAGGATAATGTAACTGGAAAAACCGATCAAGAGGAATTTGATCGAGATGGGTACTTTAGAAGTGATGAAATGAGGAATCATCAAGTCAGCCAAGGTGATTGACTGGCTAAGAGGATCCCATTCATGAAAGAAAAAATGATAATTGATCCCCCATTTTAAAAAAATGGTGAATCCGAGAATGAATACAAGAATGACAAGATTAACTATTCTTCCAAGCACAATGTTGAGCAAGCCTTTACCGCGGTAATAATAATATAAATCAATGAGAAATTCGTCCATATTAACGATATTGGCCCAGAGATATAATGCCCGTTCTCGTGGTGGGATAACCACATGTTTACGATGTTGACGTTGATAGAGTGTTTGCGGTGAAGGACCTTCCTGAGGTTGTTTTATATGTTGCTGATGAACCGAGGAAAAGGGAGATGGGTTATATAAGGGCAAGCTATCATTCTTATGATTTAATTTATCGAGGAGAAATCGTTTGGCATGGTTTACCTGGGGTACATTAAACTTCAATTTCCGGTTGCCTGGAGGCAGTTTTGCCTCCGGGTCTTCTTCATTGACGTCTTCATCCTCCTCTTCTTCTAGGTGAGGTAGTGGAATGTTTCTTTGTCGATGAGTCGATTGACTAGGGTCGTCAGTGGTGGGTTTAGAAATGGATATGGTATGAGGAGGTTCCAGGTCCAGTTCCGAGGACGAAAGGTCCAGGTCGGACTCGAGAAGATTGTTCTTGGCGTTATCCTTGCTCGTGTCCACTAGGAGTTCTTCGTCTTCGTCGTCATCATCGGCAGCATCAGGTAGCGTTCGATTATCATGAAATGTAAGTGAATCTGATTCTGGGTCGTAGTACTGATAGTTATCCTGGAGTTGGTTATAGATGGAATGGAGACCAAACACTCGCGATAGAAACGTGTCGTTGGCTCCCGACTCGTCCTCCTTGTATTCTGCCATCGATAACACTAACACTAATTGACTAATTGACTAACTGATAGAAAGACGGCGTCTCGATAAAGATATCTATAACTGATAGCTTTATCAGGAGCGCCTCACAACTTTACAACCAAACTTGTGAGATGGTGCATGGGTGTAAACTCCTCCCGCAACCACACCTGTACCTTTTACAACTTTTTTCCTCGCGGTATTACATAATCAGCTCGCCGATCAATTACGTAATGGCCTTTTATTACGTAATCCGTCGTGCGCCCCCTCAAAAATATCTGGCTGTTGCAATTTTTTCTTAAAAAAAAAAAAAAAAAAAAAAAAAAAAAAAAAAAAAAAAAAAAAAAAAAAAAAAAAAAAAAAAAAAAAAAAAAAAAAAAAAAGAAAAAAAGAAAAAAAAAAGTAAGAAAAAAACAAAAGTAGCACAAACACGGCAAATTGTGCGAAAAAAGCCTTTTTCAGTTGCTGCATTTTTGAGCTTATTGTTACCTTTTGGTGAATGGCCCCTTTGGCTTTGCAATCGTTGGAAAAGATGAAGATGAAGATGAACAACAGTGGACTAAACAGGATTAAAACACGAAGGATCCAATAGTGGGAAAGTGGGCGAGTGGTCGAGTCGAACGAGCAAGTAGAAGAATATAATGGACTTGTAGAACAAAAGAAAGAAAAAGAAACATAGAATGGTGATATTAATAGTAGTGAACACAGCCTATTGACTTTTCTTTTTCTGATTATCTAAGAGTGTTAAGGGCCCTTTTCTGTTTTTTTTTTATAATTTGTTGAACTTACTGGATTTAGTTTCAGGTACTGATGATGATATTAATGGTCCACTCTGGCTACTACTTCTCTTCCTGATTATCATTTTGGTATCATTCGTTTCCACTGGTGGTTGACCGTTCGCTTTCCTTCCAGAGTTCCAGCTGTTTATTTCCAGCTAGCTGATCACGTAGTCTAGTTCCAGAGACTATACCATTCGTTACATTCACCTATTCATTCACTAAGCATTAACTACATTCACGTTCACGTTCTCGTTCTCGTTCTCGTTCTCGTTATCCCTCACGTTCTCGTTCTCGTTCTCGATCCTTGACAGTGACAGTGACAGCGACTTACTTCATTTTGACTTAAACAAGAATAACTCAAGAGCCGTTTTACGTCGCGCGATCCAAGCTTTTTCGAATCTTATTTTTTAGCCCATTTTTTCTTGCAATCATGGCTCAACGAGACTTGACTTATAATACGCCCCAGGTCAATGTATTTGATGCTGAAGGTGATAGAAACAGACCTTCGAGTGAATTACATACCCATAATCCGTTTGTGAACCCTGAAGACGAGTTGGAATCATCGTCTTTTGATGATCATTCCTATACTCAGTCTGATGAGGATCCTTATGGTAGACCATTCCACGCCTATAACGGCTACTACTCTCAGAATGGTACCACGGCCAACCTATTATCTCAACAATCACTGGATGATGATAATGTGTTTGGGAACCACGTCCCTCCGGCAAATTCATCGTATGGGGCTCCTGGAGGTCGTTATAACGTGGTGAGCCAAACTAGTGCCACGCTTAATCCAGATAATAACATCAACGTACCACCGGCCTATGATCGGTATCCCTCCATTGGTAACTCAAGAGGAGTGCTGTCGGCATCATTGGCTAGTAGTAGCAATAATAACACCAATACCAATACTAAGGCGAAAGTGCTCCCGGTCAAGGACGATGATAATCCTTTTAATCATAGTGCTGATTTCTCTCCCTTTGGTGGGTACCCAGCCCAACTGTTCCCTCTCCATATCGACGAAAAGGAACCAGATGACTACTTACACAATCCAGACCCCATTGCTGATGCTCAGTACGATAAGAATCGGTTCATGTATGATATAAAAAATATCGACCGTCGTTCGTTTGGGGGGCTTTTCGGGATCATGGCTTTGCTCTTGATAGCAATTGTCATATTCGTGGTGTTACCAGTACTCACTTACTCAGGAATTACCGAACCCTATAAACCAGAGTCATACGAACTCTTGTCTTCATACCAGTATCCATTACTCAGTGCCATCCGTACCGACTTGGTCGACCCTGACACTCCCGATAGTGCCAAAACAATTAAAAATTCAAAAGGTAAAGAATGGAAGTTGGTGTTCAGTGATGAATTCAACGTCGAAGGCCGTACCTTCTATGATGATGATGATCAATTCTTCTACGGACCCGATTTCCACTACGCTGCCACTCACGATTTGGAATGGTACGATCCTGATGCAGTCACCACCGCCAACGGGACATTACAACTTAGAATGGATGCCGTCAAGAATCACGACTTGTTCTATCGTTCCGGTATGATTCATTCCTGGAACAAACTCTGTTTCTCCCAAGGTCTTATTCTTATCTCGGCCCAATTACCCTTCTACGGTAATATATCGGGTCTTTGGCCCGGTTTGTGGACCATGGGTAACTTGGGTCGTCCTGGTTATATGGCAACTACCGAAGGGGTTTGGCCTTATACTTATGACTCGTGTGATGCTGGTATTACTGCTAATCAATCATCCCCCGATGGTATAAGTTACTTACCTGGTCAACGTTTAGCTAAATGTGCTTGTCCCGGTGAAGACCATCCCAATGTTGGTACCGGTAGAGGAGCTCCTGAAATTGATATTATTGAAGGGGAAGTCGATACCACCAAGAAAATCGGGGTGGCTTCTCAATCTTATCAAATTGCACCTATGGATATTTGGTATTACCCTGACTATAATTTTGTGGAAATCCATAATCCAGATTTCACCACTATGAATACTTATACAGGTGGTCCTTTCCAACAAGCAGTGTCGGGGACCACCACTTTAAATACCAAATGGTACGAGGAAGGTGGTGGATTTCAACAATATGGGTACGAGTACATCTCTCATAATGATGATGGGTATATCACTTGGTACGTGGGAGAACCTACCGTTACAGTCAAGTCGTATGCATTAGCTCCTAATGGTAATGTGGGCTGGAGAAGAATTTCCAAAGAACCCATGTCAATTGTCATGAATGTCGGTATCTCCAATAACTGGGCCTATATTGATTGGAATGCCATTAATTTCCCAGTCCACATGCGAGTCGATCATGTTAGAATATATCAACCAGAAGATGAAATCAGCTTGACTTGTGATCCAGATGACTACCCTACTTATGACTACATCAATGACCATCCTAAAGCCTACCAAAATGTTAATCATACTTCATGGGAAGATTCTGGATATAAAAATCCTAAGAATAAACTTGTACATGGATGTTAAAATCATTCATTTATTTTTATAGTAAATAATATATGTTTCTATTTATATTTGGTAAACACCACCGAGGCATTAACCCCACCAAACCCGAATGAATTACAAAGTACGTTATTAAGTTCTTTGGCACGAGCCACTTTAGGCACGTAATCAAACTTGTTAAATTTGGTGGGATCATCTTCGGCATGTCCTCCCACATTTTCTAAATTGATTGTAGGTGGTAAAATATTTTCTTTTAAACCTTTAAGTGAATAAATGGCTTCGACTGAACCAGCAGCTCCTAATAAATGTCCAATAGCAGACTTAGTAGATGAGATAGAAAGATTATCATTTTCTTTGAACAATTCATTGATGGCGTTGTTTTCTGCACGATCACCAATCACGGTAGATGTGGCATGAGCATTAATGTAGTCGATATCGGTTGGTTTCAACCCAGCTCTAGTAAGGGTTGATTTCATGGCACGATAAGCACCATCACCGGTGACTACCGGGGCCGTAATATGATGAGCATCACCACTCAAACCGTAACCGATGATTTCCCCATAAATTTGGTCTTGGGCATTACGAGCAATAACGTTCAGTAATCTTTCTAAAATAAGCACCCCACTGCCTTCACCCAACACAAAACCTGAACGACCACCATCAAAGGGTCTACTGGCTTTTTCTGGGTCGTCATTATAGTTGGTGACCAAGGATCTTGCACGAGCGAACCCGGATAATCCTAATGGATGATTCACTGATTCTGAGGCACCAGCCACCATAACATCAGCATAATCATTTTTGATGAAGTTGTAAGCATCCCCAATTGAGTGCAAACCGGTAGCACAAGCGGTAGATGCAGTATGCAAAGGACCTTTAATTCCATGTTTAATGGAAATATTTCCGGCTGCCATATTAATTAATAATTTGGGGACGAAAAGAGGATTGACTCGTTTATAACCGCGTTGATCATACGTGGTGGTACCTTCACAGATATCATCGAAGGAACCAACCCCACTACCAACGGCGATCCCAATTCTTTCTCGATCCATATCGTCAAAATTAAGTTTTGAATCCTGGATGGCTTCAGTAGCGGCAGCTATGGCAAATTGTGAGAAAATCCCCAATCTTCTAGCTTCATTCAAATTATCAAAATGATCCAAGGGGTCCCATTTACCTTCAGATAAAGGACCATGAGGGACTTTCCCGTAAACTTGAGCAGGAATCTTATCCCAACCAGCTTCTTTAAAATCTGGAAATGTGGTAGTTGAAATGATCCCACATTTACTATTGAGAATACCTTGCCAATTGTGTTTGACTCCCACCCCAAGAGGCGTAACGAGCCCAAGCCCAGTAATAACCACCCTATTGGCTGCTGACACTGACATCTTCGATCAAGTTGTTTGGTCTGGGTTATTTTTTCAGTTTTCCTTTCAAGAATAGTCCGTTTTATTTTTTGTTGATTCTCGGTGGTCCAACAAAAAATTCTCAAAAAAAAAAGTGGTTTGACATAAAACTTCATACACTACTTTTACGAGAGAGAAAAATAAGGGGTTTTTTTTTACAGAAATTCATTAGGTCGTAGCTATTTAGATAAGTTCTCGAGGTAGCACTGGTAGCGCTTGGTGTCGCCCACGATGAAGTTTATGGGGTCCTGCATGATTGAGAGGGGGACTTGAGCCTGGGTGCAAACAGCGATCCATTTTTCGAAATCAGACCAGGAATCGTCAATTTGGGCCCTGACAGGTGTCAAGGTATGCTGGGTAAGAAATTGATTTAACCGGTAGACTTTGAGGTTAGTATTGGGGAACGAGGCCTTATTTTTCTTTTCCCATTGGGTATGGGAGTTGATGGTGTGTTTGAATAACCGGAAGTGATGTTCGAGAACGCTGGGTTTATGGGACTCGCCCAACTGAGCAAGTTCGTGTTTATGGGCTTGTTTGAAATCGGGGAACAAGGCGTGTTTGATCTCGGGCTTGTGGTCCTGAAGGAAGTGGTAGTAAGCGAGAATGAGGTCAGGAGCTGGAGCCGTGGTGGTGGGGGTCGACTGGGTCTTAATCCATTGATCAAAGGCTTTTTCACGAGCATCGGCATCGAGGGAGTAGTATTCTGGATGTTGCACGAGCTCCGACACTAGTTCGTCGTGAACGACGAACCAGGGATCGTAGGGCGATATTCTTGATTTGAATTTGTCAAGAAGGGTCCAAAATTCCTCGGGGTCCTCGCTCTCGGGAACCGAGAGATCGAGCCCGTCGTTGACGTCTTCGTTGTCTTCCTCTTCATTAACCTCTTCTTGACCTTCGTTGTCTTCCTCTTCATTGTCTTCTTGGCCTTCGTTGTCTTCCTGTTCATTGTCTTCTTGGCCTTCGTTGTCTTCTTGGCCTTCATCGTCTTGTTCACCTTCACTGGAAGAATACCCTAGATCCAACCCTATGGGATTTGCGCTGGGTGGCTCTGGTTGCCTATCCAAGTATCCTTCCTCTTGTAGCAATTGATTCACTATATCAAGCTGATCCTCTCCCCCTTCTTCGTCTTCCTCTTCCACCACCTCCTCCTCTTCTTCTTCTGCTTCTTCATCCGCCTCTTCTTCTGCTTCTTCTTCTGCTTCCTCTTCTGCTTCTTCTACTGCTTCTTCTTCTTCCTGCTTCAATTTCACGTCCAAGCCTCTCACCTTACCCATCAACAACGCCACCTCATCGAAGTTGATACCCAGGATAAACTCATCCCGGTCCACCCCCGATTGTACCACGTCGTACACCGACCAAAAAGACTCGCATTTTTCCCGGTTAAAGTAGAAGTGATACCCGGCGGAAGTAAGAACCAAGTACCAAGGTCCGCCAAGGGCAAGCTGAAACTTAGGCACTCCCAATTCAACCGACATTATCGCCCTTCCAAACATCTTGTTTTTTCAGCCCAGCGACTTTTTTTTTTCATTTTAATATTGAGCCGGCGGTCACGTGCGCGATCTTTTTGATTTTTCTGATTTTGTTTGTGTTGTTTTGCGCTTAATTACCGGATTAGGATATGCGCTAAACCATCTCAAAAATCTCACAAAAGGAGGGGAGTAGATTCTAGCTAATGAAAGAAAAGTTGATTACGAGTCAAGACGTACAATGATTGGGAGGTCATACAATGAAGAGGAGGACAATCTAGTATACATTGATGAATAAATAACAGAGGGAATGCAAGACACAGAAACAGTAGAACAAAAAAAGGGAGCAAAAAGGGAACAAAAAGGGAACAAAAAGGGGAACAAAAACAAAAAAAAGGATAAATAAAAAGGTACGTAAGGCTAACTAACTAACATATTGACGGACATTTTGAGCCGTTTTTTTTCCGGTGTTTCATATTCGTCCAGAGACTCTATGGTTGTTAGGACCTCTTTCTTGGGGAATTTCGGAGATGTGGTGGAGGATGTGGATGTTGTGGTTGGTTTGTGGATAGACACGTCGTCAATATCCAGCAGGGAAAGGGAAGTTCTTCGAACACTGTCATCACTTTCTTCGATATCGTCGCTGTCATCAAGATCGTCGTCGTCGTCGTCGTCGTCGCCGTCGCCGTCATGCTTGGATTTCTTGTACAGTCTTCTCAATCGACTTACGGCCAATTCTGAACCTTGATGGAGATTTTTGGCGTGTCTTAGAAGTAAATCTCGTCGAGAAAAAGGTCGACTACAAATGCCACAGATAAACGGTTTCAATTTATTGTGGGTCAGTAGAGTATGCCTGGTCAAGTGTTCTTCTCGAGTGAAGGCTCGATTGCATTGTTTGCAATTGTAAATACGAGCATTTCCTGAGGCTGTTTTCGATCCGTACTTGGCTATGTCGGGTTTTTTATCATTGGGTGTTGATTCAGGAGCCATGATCGGGAAAGATACTGATCTCGGAGTTGTGTCAGACAGGGTGACTGTTTTAGTCGTTGACGTTGTGGTGGTGGTAGCAGTACCTGGAGCAGTGCCTGTAGCAGTACCAGTATTAGCAGTAGCAGTAGTAGTAGTAGTATTAACCATGGGGGAAACTATTGCTAGGAAGAAGAAGAAGAAGTATTAATATAAAATAAAAAATTTACCTGCTATTAAAAATTATCACAGAACGGGAGAATTGACAATATTCAATTGTGGGGGTGGGGAAACAATTAGAGACATATGCTTCTCGGACTACTAGAATTTCCTCCACCACCACAAATTCTTATTCCATTTATCCTACGCTTCTATTGTCTGCCGTCAACTCACTGCACCGTGCTTAACTGATCTAGAGTCATTGTTGTTCTTACGGTCTTCTTGGTCTGTTGTGCCCCGCAAATCACTTAAACCACTTAGAGTGAGACTAATAGTAAAGACGTAGAGGTGGAATTTTTTTTTTTTTTTCTAAACCTGCTAGATTTTGTGGAGTCGTGTGTGCACGCCCAATTTCCCGGAGTTGGGGAAGTCTGAGTTCTGCAAAAAATAATAGTGGAAGAACGGGTCGTGCGTCGGGGGATAAAAATACACAAAGAGGGGAACCCGAGTCACGTTAGGTAATTGCTTATGTAAGGATCTCAGACCCCCGTTATGTAAGCGCGCGTGCATGCAGTGACATAATGCTTACCTAATGGATTAGGTAATCCACGCATATTCAGTAGTAGTAGCATAGTATGATACAGTATGATATTGGTGTGTAGGAGTTTAGTAGTATAGTAGTAGTAGTTTAGTAGTGTAGCATAGTATGACATTGAGTATATATACGATATTGCAAAATGATATACAGATAGTAGTATGATATACAGTATGATATACAGTATTATTTTAAAGTATTATTTTAAAGTATAGTAGTAGTACAGTATGGTATTACAGATAGTAGCAGTATCGTAATATAGTAGTAAAGTATGGCATTAAGCATGATATACAGTATGATATTAGAGTATGGCATTACAGTAGCACGATATACAGTAGTACGATATACAGTAGTACGATATACAGTAGTACGATATATATGATATACAGTAGTACGATATATATGATATACAGTAGTACGAATTACAGTAGTATGGTAGTAGTACGATATATATGATATAGAGTAGTACGAATTACAGTAGTAGTAGTTGTAGTAGTCGTTATCTAAAGTAGCATCCATAGGTATTCCAAATACGAGTGATGCTATTCAATTTGGTGGATTTATCACCACTGAAATCATTCAAGTCATTCAAATCACTAATCCATTCTTTTCTCAATTGCTTGGGAATCAACTTATCCGACTGGACAATAAGATTGATGATTTCAACAAAAAGTTGACCATTGACCAAATCATTGGAAACACCAGCTACCAATCTTTCAATATTACTCAATGATTTAATACTCATGTACTTCACGTTTTGCCCATTGACCACCAATCCTCTTTCATTACGAAGTTTGGATACTTGTTGGTATAATTGATACAAAATCAACACCGATGGACTGATGGATACTATGGCAAACACCAACTGTTGTGACTTTAATAATTTATCAATACCACTAATGGCGACACCCCCATCGACTTTGGTCTTTTGAATTTGGATAAGCAATGCCCGAACCAACGACCCTTTAACCAATGACCGGAGTGGTTGTTTCAAATCTTGCTCATAACTTGACATCAATACGGTAAGGTCTCCTTGTTTCACCGCCTCGTGAATCTGATCTGGTTGGACCGTGCTATCATAGTCACGAGCATAATCAACCACCATTCTTTCTAATGAATCCAAATCACTTTGTAACGATTCTTTCGTGGTAATACTTAATTCATTGATTTCGTCATTACGTAATATCCCCAACATATTCTGAATTGGCCCCACCACCCAATTATTCCAGAATCCAATCATGGTATCCACCAAATTATGTCTAATCCACTGATAAATCAATTGTCGATTCTGGTAAATGTTAATTGATTGCAGAGGCCCAAATCTAATTAAAACAAGTAATACTGGCCACCATCGAATTAGGAATGAAGGCTCGGTGGTACTGAAATCTTCTCGCATCGTCTTGATATCATCAAGAAGTTGGTTAATACGTTCAGTAACCGTCCCACTGGCGGTCGATCCACTGATGGATTCAAGTATGGTGAGATTCTCCTTAATATCAAGTTCCCCGGTAAATTGAGTCGTACTTAATAATTGATCATCAACCGGCAAATTGGCAATGAGTAATCCAAGTTGCTGATAATTATTCTGTAATTCCTGATTAATCACCTCAATCTTCTTTCTAATCTGATTATTGATCAATTGCATGGGAGATGTCCATAAATTGACCCAAAATTGACTACGTCCCTGTTGTTTCACTCCCAATTGACGAACCATACTAATGGGGATCGTAAAACTTTCTCGTAATATTTTATCCATACTAATTAACACCAGTTGCACCAATTTTTTGCCCCTTTGCCATTGACGATAATAATAATTGTCTTCCTCCACGAAACTGCCGTGGGATTCGATGGTGGGTTCCTGGGTCAGTGAAACTTGAACGTCGGTCCATACCCGTTTGGCCAATTCATAAACACTAATTGGAAGCGTTTGTACCGCATAAACCACCTTCAGCAACCTCGAGTCTTCAATTTCTTGCCAGTACGTCAATTGATTATAAGTCACAATGGTACGGTAGATAAGTGTGGTGGATACTTCCTGAGTGAGCCCAATCAAAGTATAGTAATCAATGAAATTGATCAAACTGGTGGTCAACTCATCGTTATGTTTGCTATTCAATTGTTGACGAATTGTCTTTAATTTGGTCAAGCTGGGTTGTGGAACCGCCTTCAATTTGGTGTTATCAATCAGATACGCATTGTATACTTGTTCAAACGCCTCCTGTGCCTGTTGTAAATGGTCATCTCCCTGGGATTGGACCATTAATTTGGGGGTTTGCTGGGTGAGAAATTGATTGGTGAATGAATTGAGTCGATTGACATGTTGTGCAAGTTTAATTGAAATCGTGTTGTTACGGTTGATGTCCCGAAGCAATCGTTTATTGCCACGGGACCTCACATCTATACCAACACTCAACAAATCCATTGTGGAGAGGAAGAAGAAGAAGAAGGAGAAGCAGAAGTAGTTCGAAATTATGACTTTTTTATTTTTTTTTTTAGATTGCGATTTGGTGCAAATTTACACTACAATCAAAATACTTCAAATCATCTATTACTATATATGTTTATTCATCATCATGATTTTTTTCATCTAAGACGCCGGTTTCCTTGATTAAGGTGTCGATGGCTTCTGGTTTCCAGATTTGGTGGACGATTTTGCCCAGTTGACGGGATAATGTAGCAAACTCCAATTTTTCACTATTTAAATTGGAAGAATCCATCGTTTTGGATAATACCTTGATGGCCAAATCGCAAGCTTCTTTCAAGGTTAATTCGTTTTTGTAATCTTTCTTCAATAAAGTTTGAGCGGCACTATTGTTGGCCCCAATGGAGGCGGCCTTCCACCCACTATAATTCCCAGAAGGATTCGAGGTGAAGAGCTGGAACTCGTATCGATCGTCGTAACCGGCGTATAAGAAACTGACCCCAAACGGACGTAACCCCCCGTGTTGAGTATAACCTTGTTTGACATCACAAACTCGTTTAATCAATAATTCACAGGGGATATCTTCATTATAAGTTTTCAAGTATTGTTGGGCATTGACACGGGCATTATTAACCAAAATTGACGCATCAGCATTCATCCCGGCCACGGCACAAATCATATTATCGTTGATCACGTACAACTTTTCGGCGGATCCATCATCATCCAATAATTTAGAGGTGAATTTCTTCTCACACGCTAACACCACTCCTTCTGGTGAAAGAATCCCAATGGCGGTCCCAGCGTTGGAAATGGCCTCCTGGGCATATTCCACCTGGTACAATCTCCCTTCGGGCGAGAAGATTGTGGTTCTGGAGTCGTATCTTCTAGACATTGTTGGTGTAAAATTGGTATGGTTCGTTGGAAGAAGATGTAGTTATCAGTGGCGATTTTTTTCTGCGACAGAAAAACTTCATAAAAATTACACCTTCTTTTTTAAAAAACAACGACAACAACAACAACGATAACGCCAACAACGCCCCATCTGTGAAACCTGGTCCATCATGCCATGAAGGTGTTTGTCAGCTCGCTTAATATCCCCATTGGGTATACCACGCCTCGCTTCCCGTCGTTGTACTGGCCCCTCGGGGCCACCCACGCCAGCTATCAGCAGCTGTTTCTCTACTACTCGATTGACGTGTGGAAATTCACCGTCTACTGGTCGCTCATCATGTATGGAGCCGTGTACTTGCTTGTTGGCACCCTTGCTGCCATCAACATTGGTATGAACCACTATCGGTTTGCCCATTATCAAAAGGACACCAAACCCATCAAGTCCCATAAAACGGGCGTTGATCCGTACCCGTACTCCGATCTCCTCAACAGTGTGGTCATTGTGGTTGGCTACGTGGTGCTGGGAGCCATCCAGGGCTTTATTAGTGGTGCTGTCATCGGAATCATGTTACTGGCAATCTATAAGGCCGGCTCCCTACCCATGAGCTGCTGGATTCCTCTCTCGTGGGCCATTGCTCTGATTCTCTTCAACATATGCAATTCTTACCGTACCAGTTCCCTAATGTTATAGCAATTTGTAATATGTATAATTATAATCAAACATAATTTTATGTAAAATGAAAAATTGTAGTCCCCATAAAATCCTCGCAAAAAAAAAAAAAAGGAAAGGAGACAGAATAATTAAGACTATCAAGAATATAGAATCCTAGAAGTCAGACATAAAATAACAATTCAAACGAAGATATATTAAGATAAGAATTGAGAATCAAGAAGAGTAAGAACCAAGAAGAGTAAGGATCAAGGATTAACAAGAATCAATAGAAGAAGCAATAGTAGAAGCAAACAAGGAAAATAGAATCAGAATCAAAGCGATAGTTAAGGATGACCTTCAAACACGAGTTGGATCTTGGTTTCTTGCGGATCCCCCGTCTAGTGGCCCAATTCGAAAGTGCTTCTAACGATAGTCATGAATTGGCGTCAACTGCCCAAGAATGTCTCGAGCTAATGGATCGCTACCAAGTCCTCCACCCGCAACACCGCTCCATGATGAATGCTTTGAACCGCTCCTCCACGAATCATCGGTTCCACGATGATTGGGCCAATACCATAGCTCAGAATAGTGAACGCAATCTCGACGTGAAAGGGTTTAAGAAGTTACTTAACTCAGATGGTTACGATTTCCACAGCAATCAGAAAACTAGTAAATTGGCCAAATTTGATCGATTCTTACAAATATATATCCACTATTTTATCCAAGGTGACTATCAGCTTGTGTTATACTACGTGAATTTATTCACCTCGGTGGTCCCCTTCGCCTCACAGCCACATGATCATAACCAATTGGTGGAAAATCGATACATTGAGTTTTTCTTCTATCAGTACATCCTTCAAATTTATAGTCAGTTCTGGTTTCCTAATGGTAATGATTCCGGGACACGGACCTCATTTTCAATTGGTCCTAATTCCCAGGGTCCTGAAGATCACGATGATCCTAGTAAGAAAGAGGAGAATGAAAAAAGTGATACGGATTTACAACAACAACAAACGTTACTACCGTATGAAACTACACTGACTACTGGTAAGTTTAAAACGTTTGATAATCTTATAAAGAAAATCAATTTCTATTATGCAAAAAATGAAATATTGTTTAACTCGTTACAGTTTAATGAGGAAGACTCCAGCATCCCGGCTACCACCACCAGTACCGGCTCCGTTTCCACTCACTCTAAGTTAGCAGATGACGTGAAAAGGGGAATTGTTCGAGAATTGAAATTTTACTGGTTGATCAAGTGGATCAGCATAACAATCATGTTCCGCCAAAATAACCTTCATGAATTCTTACAGACCTTCTATGAGTTGGCATTGACTTCGAGTAATATCCCCGATGCCAAAACATTGGCCATAATAACCAACGACTTTGGCTTCAAATCGGAAATCATAACCATCTTCTGTTTGGGATCCGTCTTTGTTAAGCCATTCAAAGAATTGTCATTTATCAATGATAACACCGACTTGTCTGCCTCATCCGATAATGCGTTGGTCAATCAATACATAATTGATCTCGTATCATCAGATAATGGCGTTGAATCAATTGTCTATCAGTTATTGTTGCAAATTTCGGAATTACAGACATCCGAGGTGAAGCAAACACTTCATGATGATCAATTCATCAAGAAAATTCATGGTTTGGTGGGTTACTTGTTACCAGTGGCCAATGAACGGGTCCCAAACACATTGGTCAATACAAAAAACTTTATAAATTATCTCGAACTAATCATTGACTTCAAATTGTTCTTGTTGGTCCTCTCTATTTCCAAAACCATCCCCCGCCTCCATATGCTTCGTCGCCTTGGTTACAGTGAAGATAATGAACAGTCCCCGCGGGTGTTTAATGATTTGTTGGCATTGATGCTGGTATTAAACTTAGGTGAGTCAAACATTGGTTATAACGTGCAACAGGATTTTTTTTACAATTATAGTTCAGAAGTGGATGGGCATACGAAGCAGGTGAAATTACAACGTGAAATAAACCAGTTACAACACAATTTGGAAGCTGATTCATTGGCATCCTTGATGAAAGGGGTTTTAACCGAACGTTTCTTTAGTTAGGTTCTTGGGCAACTTCGGTTTGGGCAATTTTATAGATTAAATTCATCATAAATAACCTGGCGTCTAATGCATTTAATTTAATGTCTGAAATATCAAGATTGACCTGATAATCACTTGAATTGAAATCGTCAGTGTAATTTTCATCAGCGTCATCTTCTTCCTCTTCTTCCGCCTCCAAGTCAGTCTTGTCCCCGTAGAAAAGTCTCTTAATCAACGCACACGCAATCATGATTAAAAACACCCCACAATCGTCGGAATTGTCCTGTTGATCACACTGCATCTTGACGACCTCGATCTTGGGTGGGTTCTTCTTGAAAAGAGATTTGCAAAGTTGTAGTCTACGTACCAACTCTTGTAACAACCCATCATGGCATTCATCGCCTGAATCGTCATCCACCACCATGGAATCGTAAACATATAACTTATTGTTCAAAAGACACAATACACAAAGCATCCAGTGGTCACCGTTGTTGGCATCCTCCAAGTTGAGGTCGTCCTGCTCATCAACGTGGTTGAATGGCATAAATATAAACTTCAGCTTGGACAATTCCTTAATGGGGAGCATCTCTTCCAATCCCTCGTCGACTGCCGAGTGCAAGAACAACTGGACCAATGATGGGAAGAGCAATTGCACCTCAAAGTTGAACGGATTGGGGTTGATGAACGTTCTGATCAACACCTCAAAGATAAATGAGATGTTATTGTCATTAAGCCATTCCTCGGGTAAGATGTAGTCCACGTCAGTTCGGTACACCGCCACTGAATGGTACTGGAATAATTTGAAATCTTTCTGGGAATTAGCGGGCTGTTGGTAAAGTTTCATGATCTTACCGTAGGTGTACTTTATCTGATTTCTAGCCAAATATGGGTTGTAATTATCCTCGGGCTCATCAGGTTTCAACGTATCAACAATACTCTTGTGTCTGATGTCTTCAGAAATCTTATCGAGCTTGTTCTTGGTGGCATTCAATTTCTTCTGCATCCGGTGTTCTTTACGTTCCTGCCTCGAGAGCTTCTTCTTGCTTTTCGTGGACGACTCAGAAGGCGAGCTCGAAGCCGACACCGAAGCCGATGACGGTGAGCGAGCCAGCTCGTGTGATACACTATCACCCTGAGTCGACTCTTCACTGGTTTCCCATGGCAACAAGTTGAATCCATTGGTTCTGACCGTCTTATTGGATCGTGAGAATCGCTTCAATGGATTGTGGAGGTGGTGGCTGTTTCCGTCGGGGCTGCCGGAGCGCTGGCAGAACCCTCGGGCAGCATCAAAACGGATATGGGACATGATTAGTATCGTGCTCTTCTAACAATTGGTAGAATCAGATACCTGGTAATGAATCTAGGGGATTTCCAAAAATATCTTCTTAAAAAAAAATCTTTAAAAAAAACCCGTGATGTTTTTCTCTCTTTTTTTCAAAACCGAATCAAAAAAAAAAAAGAAAAGAAAAAAAAAATGAATAATTCTTAAAAAAAACCTGTTTTTTATTTTGCAACCTTGCAACATGAACAGGTACATGCCGAGACTACTGCCGCGCTGGCTGTCGTGGCGGCCACGGTTGCAATGTATCCATTTAACCACAACTAGGCATTTACAAATCGATACAAGACCTTCGCTGCAGACACTTTTCAGTACGGGACAAGGTACACATGAAACAAGACCCCATTACCTCCCCGTGCCCGGATATTTAACTCCAGGGATCACGGCCTTGGAGTATTACAACAGGCGAGCCCAGATTATGTCCCAATTGCCGGCAAAATCACTTGTGATCTTGGTGGGACAACAGGTGAAGTATAGCAGTGGAAGTGTGTTCCATGAGTTCCAACAAGATAATGATCTTTACTATATGACTGGGTGGTTAGAGCCGGACTCGGTGGCGGTGATTGAGAAGAAGCTGGATACCGGGAGTGATGACGATATGATTTTGCACATGTTGGTTCCAAGTAAGAATCCTGCAGTTGAATTATGGGAAGGTGAACGATCAGGCTTGCAAGGAGCGTATGATTTTTTCAATGCGGATGTGGTTGAAGATATCAACCGAGTTGAGCTTCATTTGAGTCAATTACTCAAACGTAACCAGTATGTGTACTGGGATGATAAGACAAAAGCGTCTGGTAAACATGGAGTGAATAATAATGGGTCCAAATTCCAGACATTTTTCAGTAATTTTTCATTCAATAAGATCCCCAATACGATTCATGAGTTGTTGAAATCGTCAAGGGATATCACGGTGAGACCAATCGGAGCAGGTATAGCCAAGCAACGAGCCGTTAAGTCGGCTGATGAGATCAAAGTCATGCATCGGGCTGGGCAAATCTCGTCACGCGCCATCAATAAGGCCGTTGCCAAAGTGGGTAGTGAAGATCCTATCCATACTGAAAAAACGTTGGCCAAGTATCTTGACTATCAATTTGTACAAGGCGGTTGTGATAAGCAGGCGTATATCCCGGTGGTTGCCAGTGGTTCTAATGCATTAACTATTCATTATACTAGAAATGACGATTTATTATATCGAGATGAGATGGTATTTGTTGATGCTGGGGGTAAACTAGGAGGTTATTGTGCTGATATTTCACGAACCTGGCCCAATTCACCTCGAGGTTTCAGTCCGGCACAACGAGACATTTACGAGGTTGTATTACGTACGAATAAGATCTGTATTGACCAGTGTTTTGAGAGTAATCAAGTATCAATGAATGATATCCATGAAGTGTCTGTGAAGACACTTACGCAAGAATTGAAGAATTTACCCGGGTTTGGTATGGTCACTAATAGTGAAGTATCACGTCATTTGTACCCGCATTATATTGGCCATCATCTTGGACTTGATTTACATGATGTTCCATCTGTATCGAGATTCAATAAGTTGCAAGCCGGGAATGTGGTTACGATTGAACCGGGACTTTATATACCATTCGATGACAAGTGGCCCCAACATTATCAAGGCATTGGGGTTAGAGTTGAGGATGATGTGGTGGTGGGTAAGTATAGTAAAGATGTTTTAAATCTTACCAGTGGGTGTGTTAAGGAAGTGGAGGATATAGAGGCGTTGATTCGTAATGGGCGAGTCACCACCCCTGGTGCATATGACGAGTTGGTGGAATTAACCATTTAATAGACTATTGTAGATAACATTTATTACTATATACATGATAAACATTCAACGTATAACTAACGATTAACGTTTAAGAGTAAGCTATTGGAGCTTTCACCGTCACCTTTGGAGCCAGAAGGTAAGTAGGAAACATTAGGAGAGTTAGCCAACAAGGTGGCGATATCTTTAGAAGCCTCGAGTCTTCTAATCATCAATAAACCATCACCTGCTTTAGCCAAGGCTTTTGACACCGTTTCTGCTGATTCGGCTTCACCTTCAGCTCTAATGACACTAGCACGACGTTCTTGTTCGGCTCTTTCAACCAAGAATTTGGCACGTTCGGCATCTTGTTGAGCAATTTGTTTTTGTTCGACTGCTTTGGTGAATTCACGGCCAAAAGTCATATGAGTGATGGAAACATCTTCTAATTGGATATTGAATTCATTGGAACGTTTACTGAGTTCTTGACGAATTCTAGCACTGACAACTTCACGTTGGGTAATCAATTCGGCAGCGTCGAATTGGGCCACGATACTCTTCAAGACTTCATTCCCAATGGCGGGTAAGACTCTTTCATCATAATCCAACCCCAAAGTTTGATAAATTTTGGGTAAATTACGAACTTCAGGACGATGTAATACTCTTAAGGTCAACGACACATTTTGTAAATCTTTGGATCCGGTGGTTGTGGTCATAACTTTTGGTTTGGTACGAACGTCGTAGATAATGGCTTTTTGTAGCCATGGAATCACGAAATGGGTACCTTCTCCCACAACGTTGGGTTGAACCCCGTTCAAACGATCAAAGATGACGGCACGTTTCCCCCCTTCGACATCATACATGGCGGACTGGGCCAACGTTAATGCCACCCCGGCCGGCACGGCGATCCTGGAAATGAAGTTGGCGGTTCTTTGAGACATGGTTGATGATGATGATTATTGCCACCACTATCCAGTTTGCTTTCTGAAATAAAATTTAAAGGAAAATTTGACTCTCGTGCGCCCGTGCATCATCACTTTTTGAAGACCCGTGCACCTCGCTTATTTCCTTTTTTTCAGTTGGTTGGTTGACACTACTACGACTGGGGATGAAAATTACTATAGTTATAAATATATAAATATTTATGGAATAATATACACGGGAAGACCTCTCAGCAATGGACACCATGCTGACTAGTATGCTGAAGGAAGGGGTTTTTTGTTGTTGGAGAGGGGGGAAGGAAATAAAAATCTAGTAATGCAATGAAGGATCATTAATTATCGATAAAGTAAACGAGGGTCCAAGCTGCACCAGCAGCCACCGACCCAATCAATACCATTTGAATCCCCTCGATGAATTTTTTATTGGTACCACAATCTTCACCCAAAGAAATGGAAGTTTTCACGTAACCAAAGGCAAATAAGGTCACAATCATCACCACGACCGAGGCAATTAATCCGGTTTGCACCACATCACAGAAAAAATAGGGGATTAAAGGAACAAACCCACCAAAGAAGTAGCCCAGGCCAATGGTGATGGCGGAGGTGAATTCACGACCTTCGGCCGGTTCTTCCAAGCCTTTACCGAAACGAATGACAAAATCAATCAAATTTTTTGGTTGCAGATCCAAGTCTTTTAAGAATGAAGCAATGGTGGACTCAGATGCTCCTAAATCCAACATGATTTCAGCGGCGTCTTGGTTAATTAATTCTGGTTTTTTGAAAAACTGTAATTTTTCCTTTTTAACTTCTGATTTATAGTAATCCAATTCTGATTTAGCGGCCAAATAACCCCCAAGTCCCATGGAAATGGATCCCGATACCAATTCGGCCATACCTCCAGTAATGACGATTTTGGAAGAACCCAACGAGGATAACCCAGCAGTTAATGCAAATGGAACCGTTAATCCATCCGATAATCCAATGATTATATCTGACATGACACGAGGATCGAATTTCTGGAAAAACCCACTGGAACCTTCTTCTTCATCACTTTCTTCATTTGATTTGACCGCATTCAAAATGGCTTCTTCATTGGCATTCTGTTGAGCCCGGTCTGGATTATCGGTGGAGCCGTAAGGAGACTGGTTTTGATCGAGTAAATGATTAACGTGGTCTAATTCATCATCTGACTTGGTCCGTTTCAACAAGGCAGCAACGTTGTTTTTGAGTGTAACCAACGACATATTAACTATTGACTATACTATTGACTGGAGACTGTAATCTAACAAATTCAAATTTTATCACTAGAGGTATCGATGAGGTCTTATATTTTTTATTTCATTTGTATTCTTTGATTAAAGGGTTTTCCCTGGCTATCACCGTCTGTGTGCAGGATTGCTTTTTTTTAGGCTCTGTTTGGCTCTGTTTGGCTCTGTTTGTTTCTTTTGTTTTGGTTCTGCTTTTATAAGAAGGGGTGGTGCACGGGTGTATGGCTTTGGCTGACAAATCGTCGCCGTCTGATTGGCTGGCAATCCTGATCTAGCCCCTGCCACCGTTTATGAGTTTAAAAGAGAGGATAAAAAATAGAACACACAAATAGTTACAAATCGGGACTACTAATCATCAATTATGTTTGCCATAGTATACTTATTTATCGGGAGTATCATTGGATTGGTCAAGACGATCAAAGATCGTAAGAAGAGAAGACAACCCAATGACTCCTGATAACACCATCAGTCTATCCTATAGTCAATACCCTCAATACTATAGTTTACTACTACTATAGTTAACACTACTACTATAGTTGATACAATAGTTAATGCTATAGTTAATGCTATAGTCAATAGTATAGTAGGATAATTTTATATAGTATATTAGTATAGTAGTACAGTATAGCGGTATAGGATATTAGTATAGTAAATAAACAATAGTCATAGCTGCTTAAAATAATAAACACAAATCGAATCGAATCGTAAATAAAGTTTATCCACAAACCTAAGCGAGACACGTGATCACAATATCAGACCCCTAGTAGTCTATTAGTAGTATGGTATAGTAGTATACTATATTAGTATCGTAGTATACTAAATTAGTATAGTAGTATACTATATTAGTATCGTAGTATACTATATTAGTATCGTAGTATACTATATTAGTATAGTAGTATAAGTATAGTATGTATTTAGTATAGTGGTATAAGTATAGTGTGTATTTGGTATAGTGGTATAAGTATAGTAGTATAAGTATAGTGTGTATTTAGTATAGTAGTATAAGTATAGTATGTATTTAGTTTATTACCGATCCATATAGTCCAGTTATTGACTGTAGTTCCTTCTTACAGGCGTCCTAGTTCTGCGATTGTTATTCACTATAAACGACACTAGTTAGATTATTAACAGCAGTTAGATTATTCAACAACAGTAGATTATTATTAAGCAAAGATCTCTGTGTAAATCAAGGCTAGGTATCAAGTATCTACTTGGTATTATATTCTTGATAGTCTACATTTAGTTTTGTCAATTGTTTTTATTCATGTGGTTGTGTATTCATGTTGTGTGTTCATGTGGTTGTGTATTTAGTTTGTATGCAATCATAAATCATTTAATCAGCTTTATCCGACATCACCTGTTTGACGGGTTCGGTCTCATTAATATAGAGTCGATGTTCTTGAATATATCTAATGACCGAATTGGGCAACAAGTATTGTACCGACATGCCTCGTCTAATAAATAGCCGGATCTTGGTCGAAGAAATATCATTATAAATCAATTGTTTAATTACAAGTACATTTCTCCGGTGTTCATACATGATATCATGACTTAATAAGAAACTTCTCACGTCAGCACCAGTACGTTCCACAATCAAACATCCATATTTACCCAAAATATGGTGTAAGTCTTGATCAGCCCAAACATCGGGTTCCCCCATAGATTCAATTAAATCACCCCCAGCCAATAACATAATCTTGACTCCTCGTTTTTCCCCCAGTTGAGTCATTATACCACCTCGTTTAATATTGATCTCTTCATTGAAATGATCCAACACTAATGCAGTACGAGTATACTTTGATTGCAACGATTCCCATGCGTCTACCATTAACCATGAACTGGTTCGCTCACACGCTAATTCACACATTCTAACTCGATGATACGCCAGCGCCAATCCTTGTTTCTTGTAATTATCACTAACCGGTGAATAATACCCTCCAATCACCTCAAATTTGGTTTGCTCCGTGATTGCATCCAAGGCCATCTCAAACATTCGTAAATGTAAATAAGTAATGGGGGAAAATGATCCACACGCCACAATCACCAATGGATACTTACTATCGTCAGATAACGTGGTGGCCAAACGATGATCGGGGAATTGGTACTGTTGTAATGTCTTGGCTTGTCGTTGAATCCCATGGGGCACCTCTTCTAAATCGGCAATTTGGGATGATCGAACTTTGGCCGTAGGTGGTAAAATACGATTGAATGATTCTTGACTAATCTCTTCATCCGATGACGATCTCGATAAATCAGTGTGTTTACGAGGAATCTTGCTATGAAGCACGTTGGTCCTCTCTTTATCCTCACTTGAACCTCCTACCGATGGATGGGGTGGTGGGGCATCCACCGAATTCCCCAAATCAGCCAACACGAGTGGCTGGATTGGCATATTCTTGGGGATCTTGGATGACGGAGCCGTGGGCTCAATGTCTCGATTCAACGATGGCGGCGTGAAATTGGGATCATTCGTGGGATCCATCTTAGAACTCTATCACTTGTCGATCGTTGTGTTCCTGGATGTACTTGATAGTCCTTATCGACGTACTTATATGATTGTGGAGCCTCAGTTAAAAAAATTTTCTATTTTCTGTTTTTTTTTTTGTCTCTCTTTTTTTTTTTTTTTGTTTTTGGACGTTTTTTTTTTTACGCCCAGTTAGTCATACGGAAAGCAAATAACAAATAAAAATAAATAAAAGATTCAGCCTTGGTTTATGGGGTGATAACCACCAAATATATAAATCATTATCTCGGATCCCCTCTCGGACTCAGTACTCGGGGCCCCATTCGGATACTCATCAGGATGGGGGGTATTCGGGATTATGACACAATCTATCAGGACCACTAAAATCCGATTTCTTTTTTCCAACAATCTTCATACGCCGTTTGTGAGTTTGATTATCGGAACAATTACGGATTAGCCAAAAAAAAAAAAATTAAAAAGAAAGCCCGACGCGGGGGTCGAACCCGCAACCTTTTGATCACCTTTTAAACTGGTTTAAAAGTCAAACGCTCTAGCCATTGAGCTAGCCAGGCTTCTTCTACGTCATAGAATGTGCATGTATCAGCCTGTGGAATAAGAAGACCACCAATATTTTCACAAAAATATACTGTAATTCTGACGAGTCCAAAGCAGGAACAAGAATTCATTTCTCGGTCCGCCCCTTCTTCTTCGTGGTACATCTAACGCCTGGTACTGTATCTTTGGTGTATTTTTAGCTCATAGTTGTTCTGACCTCCAGGTCCTTTTCGTAGCTTCTGGTATATTTATTCTACGTCAAAAAGAGATTTAATGTAAGGAAAAGGGCTCTTCAGTAACGTGAAGTTGGGAAAAGGGCTCTTCAGTATCGTGAAGTTGGGAAAAGGGCTCTTCAGTATCGTGAAGTTGGGAAAAGGACTCTTGTCCCCAGTATCGTGAAGTTGGGCAACAATGTATTTGGTAAATACCGGACCTTACATTGCTTTTCTGTCTAACTTTTACTTCATTGTATGCATAGCTCATGATCCATTAACAAGTGTGATAAGCCCGTCTCGTGGAAGCCATTTGTTCGCAGAAGTATATATTAAGCTCGTTACTCTAATCTTTATCAGTCAATAAATTAAAGTCTCCCCTGGCTCTTATCACGTCCCTATTCTTTCCTCCTAAGCCACCTGTTTTTTATCTTGGTGAGTTGGCTAGAACACGCCTGGCTCGTTGATTGTATTTTATTAGCCCAAGATCAGGTTGGCTCGTTGATTTAGAGGTATTTTATTAGCCCAAGATCAGGTTGATTTAGAGGTATTTCCTTACTTAAGATCAGGTGGCTCGTTGATTTAGAGGTATTTCCTTACTTAACATCAGGTTGGCTCGTTGATTCAGAGATCGGAGGGGTGTGCAATCGACAGTTCTGTAAGTTTGTAGAAATGGGCCAGACGTCTCCTTTCTCCAAACCCACTAACGCGGCCTGCGCTCAGAATTACGAGGCCTGTAAATTGCCCTTTCGCACGTCTGAGCTCAAAATGAGATCCTGATTGTCTTACTAGCTCAACTATTTGAACTCTGACCCGTGAGATAATGCAACATCAAAAGCTGCTAAATACGATCATCTGAACACACTTCGAAGTTCACACTAGGTACGATATTATCTGAAAATACCCACTCTGATCATTGGAAGCTATTTTTTATTGGAAATCATTCCGGTATTGCCTTTGGCCCAATTTTTTAATATTTATTTTTTTTTTTTGATTTTTTTTAAATTTGATCAAATCTGGGAGAAAAAATGTCAAAATCAGAGTTTATTTTTGAATAAAATTGCCAGAAGCCGGATTTGTAACAAAATGTGGAAATGACACCAACCCCCCAAATTCCATTCTAATTCTAGTTGGAAAGAGGATTACCAGCATTTTTGATCTTGCCATCTGAATTGTAGCTTGTGATATTGGAGACACCATCTTATCTCGGTTGCTAGGCTAAAGGGAGAGTGCATATGGCCAAACCTTAAATTCAGATTTGTCGGGAAGGAGGCTGAAAGGGGTAAAACTATTAATAGCAGTGATTGAGTGATTACAAGTGATCGTAAGTGATTAAGTGATTGAACAAGTGATACAAGTGATTAAGTGATACAAGTGAACAAGTGATTGAATGAAAAATAGAATTAATCTAAAAAGAAAGTCATTAAATGAAGAAATTAAAAATCCAAGCAAATGCTTATAATGAAAAGAGAAAATGTAATTATATACTTTTATGAATGGAAAAACGTCAAATGAAACCAGGATATGAGTGCATGAAAGGTATTAAAACAAACGAACCGAAATGAATGAAAGAGGGCTTAGACTAACAAGGTAACTTAGAACAAAGCGGCGGCAACGGCAGCAACACCAGCAGCAACACCAGCAACGTTTCTGGCAGCACCGGCTTCGTAAGAAGAAACTTCAGCGACAGAAGAAGCAGCGGTGGTGGATTCAGCAGCAACGGTGGTTGGGGTGGAGGAGGTTTCAGCAACTGGAGAAGATTCAGCAGCAGTGGTGGATTCACCGGCAACGGTGGTTGGAGCAGAGGCAGAGGCGGTTGGAAGAGTGGCAGAGGCGGTGGTCTTTTCACATTCTTCACATGGCAAGGTGGAGGTGGAGGTGATGTATTCGGTGGTGTAGGTGGTTGGGACAACACATTCACCGGTGACGGTCAAGGTGGTGGCTTCGGTGACGGTGATGGTGGTTGGAGCACAGGCTTGTTCGTGACAGGTGGTGACCACAACCTCGGTGGAGTATGGGCAGTAGGTGGTGTAGTCGGTGACGGTCACGTCGGTGGTGACGGTGGTACCGTTAGTGTAAGCAGCAGCGGCGGAACCGGCCAAGACAGAAGCAGTTAAAACAGTGGAGAATTGCATAGCGAACGAATATAGTTGATGTTGATGAGGAACTTCAAAAACAAAAAAAACTCCAACCCATCGGGAAGATTTGCTGCTATATTTATACCCACTAATTTTGTCCAAGGTCGCTGATGAAAATTTGATGCTGACTTTTTGCGGTTATTTCCTAATTGTTGTTGATGTGCGGCGGGGCGGGATGGGTTACTGAGTTGGGGGTACTCGCTTGCCTAATCGGGCGCCGTCGGTGCGGGCACGACGGCCCCGATGAGCCCACCCCGCCGAACAAAACAAAAAAAAAGCTAACAAAAACAAAAAGAAACCAGAAAAGAAGCCCAAAGAAAACTCGCAAAGCGTGCCCTGGCCTCCTGCAAGACAAGAAAAAAACAGCAGGGGGGGTTTGTGGCCGTGGGTTACTCTGGTTGCGGGTGTTTACAAAATGGTTATTTATAGTAGTGCTGTTGCGGCGCACGACCCTGGCTGTCTCAAATTGGCAAGACGTCAATCTCAGGTGCAAACTGTTTTTGTTTGGACTGTATGATTGTTATGATTGTTATGTATGATTGTTATGTATGATTGTTTATGGACTGTATGATTGTTATGGACTGTATGATTGTTGTGATTGTTATGGACTGTATGATTGTTATGATTATGGACTGTTGAATTTCAGGGCTACTTGTAAATCGTATATCGAGACCAGAGATCCCAATTGGGCAGTTTCGTTGAGCCAAGATTAGATGAGTTCAACTGACCAGATACTCAATTGGGATTCCAAACAACAACAAACAATGCCAATTAAACCTCAATGGAACTAACGGTATGGACAAACTGTCTGCAATGAACTACTTTGCAATAAACTAATTTGTAACAGCAATAAACTGACTGTCTGAACTAATTTGTAATAAACTAATTTGCAATGAACTGATTGTCTGCAATGAACTAATTTGTAATAAACTAATTTGTAACTGCAATAAACTGACTGTCTGCAATGAACTAATTTGTAATAAACTAGTTTGTAATAAACTGATTGTACTGCAATGAACTAATTTGCAATAAACTAATTTGTAACAGCAATAAACTGACTGTCTGAACTAATTTGTAATAAACTAATTTGTAACAGCAATAAACTGACTGTCTGAACTAATTTGTAATAAACTAATTTGCAATAAACTGATTGTACTGCAATGAACTACTTTGTAATAAACTAATTTGGCACTGCAATAAATGATTGTCTGCAATGAACTACTTTGTAATAAACTAATTTGGCACTGCAATAAATGATTGTCTGCAATGAACTACTTTGTAATAAACTAATTTGTAACACCAATAAACTGATTGTCTGCAATGAACTGACTGTCTGCAATGAACAGATTATAACTGCAATTTGGAAACTGCATTCTGCATTAAACTGTAATTGATAAACTGCACTTTATAAACTGATTTGTAGCCGATTTTAAACTGTAAATTTACAAGCTGATTTTAAACTGTAATTTATAAACTGATTTGTAGCTGATTTTAAACTGCACTGTAAACTGCATTTTGCAAGATGCAATCTGCAGCTTTAATAGTCGAAGGAATTCACAGAATCATCATCACTGGCTCTTCATCATGAAACCACTAGCAGGGCTACGCATATGTTTCACGGCGGTGCCCGACCGTGAGGCCATGGTCCAGCAGATCACCGCCATGGGCGGCGTCCACATGGCCGACCTCATGACCGACGTCAACGTCTTGGTGGTGGGCAACCGAAACACCGACAAATATCGCTTTTGTATCAAACATCGATTCGACATCCAATTCGTCCAGCCAAACACCATCTCCCTCATGTATCGCGCCTGGATGAACCAGCAGCAGCCCTCCATCTCCGCCCACTCCTTGCCCGTGTTCCATCAGCTCTCCATTTGTATCTCCCGCATAAACATCACCTCCATCTCCAGTCTTCCTCATCGGTCGAACTACGACGTGTTTGACGTCGACAAACTCACCCACTACGTGTCAGACAACGGCGGCAGCGCCACCACCACCCTTAGGCAGTCGGTGGATTTTCTCGTGGCCACAGATCCAAGCGGGAAACGATACCAACTGGCTCGCCATTGGAAAATCCCCGTGGTTCATCCCCTATTCATCGTTGATTCTTTACATCGAGGCGCGTGTCTCGATCCAAACGATTACCTCATCGATCTGCCTTGCTCCATGAATGGCTGTCTGGTATGGAATGAGCTCCATAAACCCTCTCTGCCTCTACCTCCTCCTCCCCAGTTGAAAAAAACTAACCACGTTTGGAATTCAATCATGGTTAATAAACAACCATCCCGTAATTCCACCCCAAGTGCGTGGGATGAACAGTCCGACGAAGAATCCGACGAGGAACCACTTCCTTCGAAAACAACCTCCTCATCTCCGAAAACTACTCTTTTCCAAGGTTTGAAGTTTCATATTGTCGAGTTTTCAAACCATCAAGTAGGTCTCCTAAACAAAGTCATCCACTCCCACGGCGGTGAATCTTCTACTGAACTGCCCGATGAAACAATCACCCATCTTCTTGTCCCATTCAATATCGGTCCTCGACTCCCCCAGTTTCTTCGTAATTTGGATAAACCACTAAAAAATCGAATCAATAATCGCCAGGTTCACGTGGTCAATGAATGGTTCATCGAACGTCTGCTCTTCTATAATCAAATTAACCTCGACTCTTGGTGTAAACCCCAAAAAAATTTGGCCCTGGTGGCTAAAAAAAAATTCGAAATTTGTATCAGTGGTTTTACCGGCATTGAATTACTTCATATCCCCAAAATTATTCAACTGTTAGGTTTCACCTATAGTGAATCTTTGTCTTCTTCAAAAGATTTATTAATCATTAATATTAATCTATTCTCAAAACTGTTACGTCAAAATAGCCCCCAATTATATCAGTATAAACCTCAAGATATCTTAAACTGTCCCGTTTATGATAATTCAAACGTGGCTAAACTCTCTCTGACTAATAAAATCAATGCCGCTAAAAAATGGAATATCCCCATTGTTTCTTTGGCGTATCTCTGGGAAATCGTGCTTCAAAATCAACTTCCGGATTTACTCAGTTTAAACTGGTGTATCTTCGCTCCCCTGTCTTATTCAAAACCGACCAATTTATTGGAATACGCCCGTCTGTTAAGTGATGAAGGCTTCACTACCCAAAAGGTGGAATTACCTTCACCCCGTAAATCAGCAAAGAAACAATATGGTCGATTGGTTTCTTCTTCCAGCTCTTCCATTAATGATAAGTTAAATCAAATCCAAAATATCGATCCAGACGTTAGCAATTTGGAAAGTGATGATTTGCCTACTCAGGTACAGTATCAGGATGCCAATCTGGTTAAAAGTAATCAACAATTATTGGAAAAATTGGCCGATGAAGAACTGAAACCAAAACGGAGAAAAAAAAATTAATAGAATCATTCAATTCATTCGTATATATTTATATATTCACTTCATAATGTATTTATAAATTTATTGTATTCATCTAAATGTAAAAGCCCGTACGTCTACCTCGTTGAAAATTGCAAATTATTATTTCTATTACTTTACATTGAAATGGTACTAGTTAGGGGTCTTTCAAAATCTGATTGTCCCAAGAACTCACATCTTTGGGAGTGCCGAATTTGTTACGGGAATAGCCATCAAAGGTGGAGAAATCAATAAAGATGAACTCCCCATTAACCATCCAAAGTTTTCAACTTTGAAGACTGGGAAAGAACAGGCAAAGTCATCAGAGGTAAACACGTACACCTGTGCCTGGTGGGGTATATATTGAAGTAAATCAAAGCCAATCCACTCCTGACACTCTCTGACTTCGTAATTAGTCTGGCTGCGTAATGGCTGTAATTTTTGTTTTGAATGTACTCATACTTTTTAAGGCATTAGGTCAACTCTTCAATGGTTTGTCTACCCTCGTTTGACGAATAATTTCACGGGAATGAGGAATTTTACTTCTCCGAGATAACTACGGTCTTGTGTCTACTCTTTATTACTTATTATATCTGTTAGGAGAAGAAGGTGTCACACCAGAATCGTCAACCGCATATAGAAATTCACTAATAAAGTTAAGGAGAAAAAGACAATCAGCCAGAAACACTCTTCTCATAACGGTCAGTTGTGCAAACCTCTGTCCCGTATCACCAAGAATGCTTACAACCTCCATGTAGAAGATCAAGTGGCTCTCTACTACACGATACACCAATATGGGCTGTCCAAACAAGGTAGAATTAAATAAGATAATCCGGCATATAATTTTTTTTGGGGGTTTTTTTGCAGCTTAATGTTGATTCATACTAGATGAGTGACGAGGATGAACCGGGAGAGCTAGCTTTGCATAGCAATCAATGAAGAAGGATGAAATGAGGATGAAGATGAAGACGAAAAAACTACGGGGATGGTAACCACATGGCACGAGATGCCGATTACACGATTATCAGACAGGGAAGCAATATGATTCAAGAGACTAAACACATGAACACGTCATTAGGCAAACATCATAAGCTAAAGAGGTAAGAGCCAATTCATACAGAATCGAGGAAATTACTGCAAGGGAATAATCATATACTATTTAGGTGGCTTATTCTCATATTCAAGTCGTGTATCCAATTTATATTCAATTTATATTCCATGCTCAATTTTATTCAGTTCATACTCAATTCATATCAGTCACATTCATTCATATCCAATTGATATTCATTGATATTCATTGATATTCATTGATATTCATTCACATTCAATTCGTGTATTCAGGCATTTAATTGAATGCATCAATTGATCTTTATAGGATCAAATTCTCTTGATCCAATTTACCAATTGTCTCTTACCTACTCATCTTCTCTCTCTTCTCTTCTCTCTCTTCTCTCTCTTCCTCTCTTCTCTTCTCTCTCTTCTCTCTTCTCTCTTCTCTCTCTTCCTCTCTTCTCTTCTCTCTCTCTTCCTCTCTTCTCTCT